>PVLC010007073.1:0-65388 GCA_004027655.1 Graphiurus murinus | reverse complement strand
TCATTCACTGGTCACTCTCATAGACAACCTCTCCCAGTATCTACAAATGCAGATTCTCTGCCCTTTTTAAATAGCTCCTTTCACCTGGTAGCATTTGAAATGCTTTCAAAGGCAAAGCTAGCATTATATTGGGCCTATTTAAAAGGGAAACTTCCATGCAACTTATTTCAAGTCCAAGTCAGTGCTATTGACCTGGGATTAGATTTAAGATTACTTCCTTAATTTAAATAACTATTTATAGCCGGGTGTGGTTGCCCATGCTTGTAATCTCAGTACTTGGGATGGTGAGAGAGGAGGATCCAGGTTTGTGGCCAGCCTCAGCTACTTAATGAGTTAATGAGGGCCCCCGCAACATAGTGAGACCCTGTGAGGACTGAGGGTGTTGCTCAGAGGTAAAATGCCCCTGAGTTCAATCCCCAGTACCTCAAAAAAAAAAATTTAAAATAGCAATAAAATAAAATAAATAAATACCTATGAGCGTCATTTTTAACAAAGAGTGTTTGTGTAACAAAAGCACCTTCTTGTGCCTTTCTTGAAAAAAGCTCTTCTTAATTGAGGCAGCAGTTTATCCAGGTATGTATCATCATCTTCTGAAAGTATGATAAAGTAATTTGTCACCAACAACTGTAAAAGTACAGAACTTTGTGACTTGTGTTAAGAAAATCTTTGAGCTATTTGAACATCATCCCTACAACATCATGTTCATTATGTCCATTCCAATATAGTTTCTTCATTGTAAGAGGAAGTGGTGGCCAGTCATCTTGAGATGATATGTCTGCCTTATGTGCCTATTACTCATTTCCCATTAATAGTGGAGGTACTTTTAATTTATTCCTGAGCAGAAACAAGAGAACAAAAATGAAAAGAGATTGCAAAGCCTGGGGAGGCACCTGGTCCTGTGGCCACTTGTGCATGCCACTTGCCATTGGACCATGACAGGAAACAACTAACTGAAAAAGTGAGCCTCATTAGTCCTTTTAAAACATGCTTCAAGTTAAGGGAAATTTTTTTATTTTCAAATTGCTCTTCACAAAGCAAGGTGAACCTATGTGGTATGTAATGAAGTTGTTTCTGGTTTTCAATATAGAGAAAGAGGTGATGACTCTAACCAGATTCCAAAGAATTACCAGCGCTACATGAAGAGAGATGTATTAAATAAGTTGCTCTAATTTAGCCAGAAAGCTATACAGGGCTGTCCTCTAAGTAGAAAATACAAATACAGTCACACACATTTCAAATGCTACATTTGGTTTTTAACAGCCTGTGTTAAGGTCACAAAAGTGAAAGTCATCAACCATGGGAATCAAAGGTCATTGTTTAACAAACATTTAACATATCACACCCTGAGTTTTGAATTTGGTGGAAGTGTGAAATGGACGAATGAACGATTTCTATCACCTTTAACTTTTGACTAGACTTTCTTTGCATTCAGTTTTTTAAAAGCCCATTTTGATAACAGGCTAGAGTTGAAGGAAACCCCTTGCTTATGGCACTTCCAAGGTGAAAATGAAAAATTCTGATAAAGCTCACAGCCTTGAGGAAGATTTCAAGTGGCTTATTGCCTTAGTTTTCTCTTATTTCACTCACTCATTATCAGACAGAATTGAAGGACAGATTCTGCCTTTGCTCTATAGGCTAAATTTTATTCTCAGTGGAGACTATCGCTGGTGACTTGTGTATTTCGCTATCTATTTATCTGTGAAGCCCTGTTTCAAGGGACTGGAGAACTGCAAAGTGCATTCACTGGAAAAAGCCTGTACATTGGCTGATGGGATGTGTGGGTGTGCATGCTTTATGCAAAGAGAAAAGTTACTCCTTGCATGCAATGAGCCAAATTATCCCCATTCTTTTGCAGGAGAGTTTCTTTTTTTTTTTTTTTTTACAGCTTGAATAATGTTTAGTTGAGATTTCAGGTTCCTCTTGGTTTTTGATGGGATACATTAGGTGTGGGAAAAGGCCACATGCCCATGGCTCGGGGATCACTTATGAGTTCTCTACCTTTCTTGATTTACACTAATCTGTGGCTATGGGTGCTTTGTTGCTGGCCCAATTTCAAAATAGGACCCATAAAGCCGGCAACGTTAAGACCAAAATAATGTCATTTAGTGTCTAGGGGGAGGTTAAAAAGAGGATTAGAGGCAGGCAGGCAGGCAGGGTATATTAAACAAGTCCATGACTAACAGGGTGTGACAGAAAAGAGTTTTATTCTTTTCAACAAAACAATTCCCTAGGGCTGGGACCATTACTCCACTGTGCCTTTATCACCTTGGAATTTTTATGGTTATTTTTGATGAATTCACATTTTTGTAAAGGCTTTTTTGAAATGATGCCAGTTTTCAATTTTTAATTAAAGTCGTAAATAATCTTAATTCTGCCTTAAAAGGTTTATTGTTTCTTTCTCTCTCTCTCTCTTTTTTTTTATTGCTGCCAGGAAATATTTCAAATACCATGTCTTGATGTGAGTGAGAAATTAGAATCTCTCCAAGGTCTAGTAACAACATTGTACCATGTAAATATAACACACTGGTTTATCAGTAGAAGATTTAGAAATGTGGACGGGCTGATTCCAGTTTTATTAGCATCTGCTTCTCCTGGGAGTGACATTTCCTCTTTTTGTTAGATGGAACAATTTTCATCATTTTAATTTACACAAATTAATTCATCATAGATTCATAAAGGAGTTTAAAAACATAAAGGCACACTAAAATCTAGAAAACAAACACTGTAAACTTGTCACTAAGGGTTGGATATTAAAAGTCAACCACGTCCAATTCCACCATTTGCAGAAAACAGAA
This sequence comes from Graphiurus murinus, assembly GCA_004027655.1. Taxonomy (NCBI): domain Eukaryota; kingdom Metazoa; phylum Chordata; class Mammalia; order Rodentia; family Gliridae; genus Graphiurus; species Graphiurus murinus. The sequence goes on along the minus strand of PVLC010007073.1, from coordinate 62,593 downwards.
TAAATATCTAAATCATTTGAGGGATAATATCTCATTTTATGTAAGACAAAATTAAGAAAGAACTGTAGTTTTTGACATGAGATTATAATGTTGCTTCAACGCATATCCTTGTTATCTGGATTGTTTGTTGAAGGTTGCCAGTAAATTGTCAATAAAATTATATTTTGTAGTCTCAAGGCCTGTTTTTTCTTTTTTCAATTAGTGTTTCAAGAATCTTTTACACAATTAAGAGTACCCTTCCTTTATATGGAGGCTGAAACACACCAAGTTTGAACAATAAAACCACAAACAATTTCTGAAAATATCCTATATTATGTTTCTGTACCTGTCAACTTCAGTTGAACATCATATTGCTGCTTAATGTCTAGATGTGGGACTGACATGCTTTAATGTCTATGACAATCATTACACTATACAAAGGTGCTCTCCAATTTTATTAATAAATTTAGTACTACAAGTCAAGCTTCACACATTTGGTAAACTTAGATGCACAGAATGGTCAAACTTAGAGTGAAATGTCTCTTGTCTAGGAGTACTCTTTTTTTTTTAAACAAATAGAACTTACTACTTTTAACTTATAAAATGTACATCAGTAATGACAGAAACCATTAGACAATGATTGTGCTGAAAGTACTTAGAGATATAGAACAATGATGTGTTATTTTAAGAAGATTAAGCATCCTCCTTCCAATTTTATTTACATTATTAATTGACTTAGTAGATATTCTGTTTTTTTTTAAAATTCAAAACATATCCAGTTCGTGCCAAGTAATCAAAGATATCAATTTATTAGGATTTTAACTAAAGAGATTTAAATATATTTCTGGAGAAAAAGGTAAATAATTTTAACAACTGATTTACAAGATTGGGCTTGGATGCAATTAAATATATCTATTGAATCCTTCTAGCTGAATATTTTTAAAGTCATAGGGAAGAGGTCAAGTTCTTTCTAAATATGAGAACTTGACTGGCATTGTGCCAATACTTCTCAAGACAGAAAAAAATCAAGTAACAAAAAGACTATAGAATATTTCCAAACATCAAGGGTTAAATCTCTATAAACTATGAAAGAATGAATGCAAGATCTCTAACTTGAAGCCACAGTGACCTGAAAGCCTTTGCCATTGGGTTTGATCACTCTAAATAGGTTGCCCTAAGCTGTCTTTCCATTTGTTAGAAAGGGCCCTTAAATGAATCAGGTATCCATTTCAATACAAATGAAACACTCAAAAAGCCAATGTAGCTCAGCAGTCTTTCTATCATGGACAGAGGATACTAGTTTGTTCAAAACTTTTAAAATTCAGTTATCAAGAAACACCTTGAAACAAAGTAAGCTCCCTGTCTCTGAAACCTAGTATGGCCAACCACTTGCTGGATAGTGTGAAGTTGGGAGAGCAAGTCAGGTGAGGGGCTTGATCTTTAACATGTATTCCAAATCAGAGGTAATATAATTTTTACAAACTTTGCAAAATTTATTAACTTCTTAGGAATGTCAAAGTGACTAAGCTCAATTCCTTTTTCAGAGTTTCATACACAATATCTATCAAGAAACCTGCTTGATCTCCAAGCTTAAGATAACAAATGCTCTGTTTTCCCAGAGATTTACCTCTCTTCTTCATTACAGCTAAAATGATTTTAGCCAAATGATATTTTATAGAAAAAAAAAAGCCCATCTCTCCAGAAAAGGGCTTTTGTTGTTTTGCTGTTGTTGTTCCCAAATGGATTTTCTGTAGCCATTTAAACTTAGTTTCCATAAAAGCCTTTTGTTACTTCCTGGTTTAGGTGACCTTCACTCATTTTCTCTGATTCCTATTATACAAGCCTTCCCCAGAAATTCTTATCTAGCTATATCAGCCATGCAACTACAGCCCTGCTTTTACTTCATGGATGACTCCCCTCTTCAGAGTGCCTAAAGCATGTTACACTTAAGAAGTTTAAGAATTTCCAATGCCCCACAGAAGCTCCAAGTACTACAAGAATAATATAAGTATGCTTTTTCTGGATGGAAACTTCTCTTTTAAAATTACCTTTTTCCTTGCTTGTTGATCTTTGGAAGAATGTGCCTTCACATGCTTTCTTAGGGAACTTGGGTCTGTGTAGCGTTTGGTACATCCTGGGATTTGACAAGCATAAGGTTTCTAAATAAGAAAGAAAGAAACAGCTGTGGTTAAATCATAAAGGTAACCAAGGAAGGTTTTACTCAAAGACTATTCAGAGCATGAACTGCTACCAACTGATGGATGTGAAGTTCTGGGTAATACTCATGCATTTTAATTAAAAAGTCCAGGAACTATGCATCATGGTAAAGAGGGAAGTAGACTTTTAAGCAACAACAACAACAAAAAGTCCTATCCTTGATGATTTTTAAGAGATTGCTTTAGATTGTACTCTAACCACAAAACCTCTTGTGGCATTTTTAATGTGGAAATTATTAGTAAGCATCTCCAGTCATACTTACAGTTCTGTTTCCCTGAGAACAATCTTTGGTACTGTCAGAAACTAGTAAACACAGATTCTTTAAGGGTTCAGGTAAAGAAGCTGTAGAAAGGTCCAGAAAAGACTGGGTATGTTTCAGAAGAAACCTGATTTAGAAAGAGAGAGAGGGAGAGAATTAAGAAGGGAAATATTAGTGTAAAGTGAGTAAGAGATAGTAGGTTTCAAACAACAAACACGTGAAAAGTCAGCCAGAGAAACATTAATATTATTAGTTGCAGAGGAGTCCAGGTGCTGAGCCTGAGCTAAGTGAATAAGCCCTTGGCTAAGTACTATGAGAACACAAATTCTAGCTATTCCCATTCCCTGTGCTCTTGAGAGACATGAAGTATGGAGCCTAAGGCTGATTCTAGGATCTATTTTGTTTTGTATCCTTGGTGCATGGAATATAATGTTGGAAATGAATGAATGAGAACACATCACATCCACTCAGATTTCAGCATCATCACCTTTTCTTACCATGACAAAATACTTATCAAAGGTTTTAAGATGATTCCTCCTTTGCAAGATAAATCAAAACATTCTGCTTATTCCATGAACTTAAAACAAAAATCACAGGATTAACTGTGTTTATGAGATGTGTAACTGTCACTGATCTACTTATAATCTCATCAGGTGAGATATGAAAGCTGTGCCTATGTGATGTGAAACATATTGAGGGGAACGACACTATGCCTCTAAAATAGGGGTTTTGCCCTATAAACTTGCTATGCTACGGGTGCATACTTCCTGTTTATGTTGTGCTCCTGATTTGTGTGTGTGTGTGTGTGTGTGTGTGTGTGCATGCTTGTCATGTTTGGGCCGACATACATGTGGATTACATTATTGGCTTTGCTGGAACCAATACTTGTAATTCTCTACTTTTTTCACCATTTTTGATGCCAAGAACAAGGGAAAACCATGAATATATAATTTAATTTGACACACCAACCTGAATTCTAAGTTGATATCTAATGTGTTTGTTCATTGCCTGACTGAATGAATCACACAGCAGCTCTTATGCTTCTGAAATGAGCTGGATGCTACGTTACATATTAAGGATCTAATGATGAATGAGACTCTTAATACCTCAATGTTTACCAAATGGTGAACCAATTATTGGCTAAAGCCACTCACCAAGGAGTCTCCATTGTGTAACCTGGGAATCTTTTCTGAGTTCACATGGCTCTTTGGAACTAGTCTTACCTACCCTGCCTTGGCAACTGGCCAGTATCTTCGCTGGAAATCACATAATGACTGTATAAGATAATGTTTTGAGGACGAGAGGACAAGTTTCATGTAAAAAGGTTTTATGAATATTAACATGTCATAGAAATCGATGCCACTATGATTAGGGTTGGTAATGTCATTCTGCATTTAATTTTGAGATGCTCTTGGAGGAAGCTTGAATACACAACAAGGGGCCTTGACTCTCTCCTAGCTGTCTGCCACCTGGAATCAGTATGCCCAGATAGGAAGGTCAGGGACTAGTCTAAGTGGTACTGCAGCCCTGGTCATTTTATCTCGGATTCCTAAGCTTAAGTGGTATGCTATACCTCATCAAAATATATATATTTTATTGTTTCCTATGTATACTAAATCATTACTTCCCTTGTTTAGAAATTAGGATGTTAACAGAGGTATAAATTAGTAAGATTTTTCAGGGTTAGAATTGTGAACTCATTAATCTTTATGGTAAAATTATTTTGAGTAAAAAAATGAGTAAAGAATCCCCTTAGCTGAACAAAGCCTTTATCCAAAATTCTGATAGCATTTGCATAAGGAGTAATTAATGAAAAAGGAATAGGAACTTAAATTTAAATAAAAATTCTTTAAGCAAATACAATTTGCTATTTTAAACAAGTGTTTAATTTATATATGACTTTAAAAGAGCTTAGCAATTTATTAAATGCAGTAAAATTCAAAGAGGAGTTAGTTTAGACTTTAAAGGAAAATGATACTTTTGAAAGTTTTAATAAAAATATATTTTTAAAAAAGAGCTAAGTTTTAAGATCACAAAATAAATCAAAAAAATTATTATCTTAGGTAGCTTTCCTCAAAAGTTTTAAAAAGGGTATATATTTTAAAATTCTAAAATGATTTTTAGAAAATGCTCTTTGTTTGATTAGCTAAATTTAGCACCAAGCAAAGAAGGGTATTGTAGAACTATAACACTTATCCTCACAATAGTTCTTTCAAACTACAGATAACTAGCTAGAGTATAAGCAATTTCTCAAGACAATTTTGTCTCATGAATGTTCATTCTTCCATGATAAAGTTTAATGACAAATTGGAAAATTTATTGGATTCGACCAGGACCATTTTAGACACAACAAAACAGGGCATTTTAACATAATTTATTCTCTTCCTTTTTCTGAACTAAAAATTCCCCACTATTCACATTTATTCATTTAATGTTCTATTCTATTGGTCCTTAAAAATCACTGAATTCAATTCAACTAGAGCTAAAAGGGTTCATCCTATATCCATATTGTTCTAGCTGTATTTCAGATATACAATGAAAACCATCAAGTTTATGTATATTGGGACATAATTCTGTTTAGAAAGGTTATGTGACATATAGCTAAAATGACTTCTATCAATATGACTAATAGAGACTAATATAGAATTTAATAAATATGTCAACTATGCCATCAGAGGAATCTTAAATATGTATGAGAAGGTGTGTAGAAATAACAGTATCTTTTCAAAATTCAAACTCTGGTGTAGTTTAATAATAGGCATCAGAATGTTAACACTGAGAAAGTACTGTCATGAATACATTATTTGCAAGAACGTGGGATAAGAGATCTGTGATGTGTATAATACATTTATCCTGATGGCTTTGTTAAGTGAAGTGAAATTGCATAGGTCTACCTAGTCTCATGTAAGGAAAATGGCATCAAAGCTTGAGAAATGGAAAGGAGGGCTATCAACATAATTGTAAAAATAGAAGACAAGAGTTACAAAGAAATGGCATTTTCGAAGGAGCGAAATGTAGAAATGTAGCAGCATTAAGGGAGTTAAGGTTATAACAATAAAAATCAATTGTTCTCATAGGGTCCATGTCAAAGGATATATGGCTATTAACACAGAGGAAGTGTGATGAGACTGAACCCGGGGGAGAGATTTGCTGTTTCTTTTTAGATGGCTTGAAGGTGAAAATAGCAGGTGGTTTCTAAAGCAAAAGGCCAGATTCACTCTCAAAAACCACATCAGTCTCAAAGTTCTTGCATCAAGAAGAAAAGAACCAGTATTAACAAACAGAAAAAAAAAAAAGCCCATATTTCTAAGCAGTAGCATATATTGTCTACTTTGGGATATCCTGATATTTGAATACTTATTTAAATGCCCAGTCTCCAGCAGTCTCCTCTGTACTAAAATCTATTACAGGGCAGCTCATTGACGACTTCGGTTTTGCACACTTCCCAGGAAGTTATAATATTTAGGATAACCAGCAAATATTAAAAAAAAATGAAGCTGTCACACATGGCCCCACTGGGCACTCGGCCAAGTTCCACTGCTGCCCTTGGCATTGTCCCTGTAACCTGCAGACCATAAAGCAAACACTTTCACCATCCCACTATCAAAGCAGCACTTTCTCACACCGGGGCTGGAAGCTGGAAAACTTCTCCATTCTTACAGTGTCCAGGTGCGTCCTCTGGTGCTTGGCGCGGTCGCTGGAGTTACTGAATGCCTTCTGACAGCCCGGATGCTGGCACAGATAGGGTTTTTCGCCAGTGTGGCTCCGCAAATGAATTTTGAGATTTTCAAGTCTTGAGAAGGCCTTCTTGCAACCTTCGAACTGCAAAAAAGAAAGCAATTTTTTCGTTGTTGAGCAGGATCTTGAATGCTTGAGTCTAGGGGGATGACCAGGGGGAGTCCTTAGAGTGTACTTAGCCTAAAACAATCAAATAAGAATCCAAACAGTAACAAATATTACCTCTAAAAATATCCATATGTTTATGTGAACCTCATTTTTCCACTCTATATACATGCCACTTTCCCTACCAGATTTGGGTCCCAAACTGATTTCTGTGATTACTTATGTCAGAGAAAATTTGCTATGAGCCATCTGGCTCAGTTAATAAAAATACAGTAATGTGTGCCTTAAAGATTTATTAAAAAAATTAACATACTTTTCCATTTCCAAATTGGTCTAAATTGAAGAAATTGGGAAGGAAGAAACTTTCTGACAACTAATAAACTAACAAAAAAAGAATTAGAGTGATGTATGAGAATAAAGGAGAATTGAAGAGCCAAGAGGACAAAAAGGCAAGTTATGATCGGTATGATCAGAAACTTCCTTAAATATTCTTGTATGGGTTTTTCAACTCCCAAAAGAATGACTATGTCAACATGCAGGGGAATGCCAACCTTAATGATAAAAAGTCTTTAATATGCATTTATTTATTTATTCATTTATTTATTTATAGTAGACACTAGAAGAGGTTTGAAAATTGATAAAAATGTACAAAAATATTCAAACCAGAAATGCTTTAGAATGTACCACAAAGTTGATACTTCTCAGTGAGGAGGGAAGATAATTGTTTCCTCAACGGAAAACAAATTGAATTAAAAATTTCAAGACAATTAAGCAAAATAAGTCATTGGGTTTTTTTTCTTTTTTTAGACAAGGATATTGCAACTATCACTTAAAGATTGATGGCACATTCTTTAGTAGGTGCTTGAGGCAATATATTTAAACTAACTTACAATTTGAGTTGATGTTAACTTTTTAGTCATCTCAAAATAGATGCTCAAAATAATGCCCTCACAATAGCCTTTAACATACTTCTAAAAGGAACTAGATAATTCATATAATGCTAAATCATTTTCTACATGAGGTAAGAGCTTATATTTTATTTTTACTTTTTAGAAATTGTGTTACCTAATTCAAAGAAAGTAATTAAAATGAAAGATTGGAGATTTTGATGAATGTGTCATTGGTTTGTCAATAATCATTATTGATAGTAACATGTACTTACTGTCTTGTGTAGACAAAACATCAGTTACTATTATAGGGTAAAAGTTATTTTAATCCTTAAAGTGACAATCTAATAAACAAAGCATAAAGGTGAGATGAGGATTTATCTTTTAACTCTCCTTTTGGTGCTAAGCCCTAGAATATGACTTCAACAGTTTTAATTCCATTTGAGTTCCCACTGAAAGGGAAAATTAGGAATATGGAAAAACCTACCAGAATAAAGTATTATATGTTTAAAGCAACCAAAAGACCTCACTTCTTAAGAGAGATGAATGGAAGGGAAAGAGTGGGACAGGGAAGAAAGCAAAGTGAATAAGTTAAAACTGGGATGGTTTCAATTCAAAGTTAGTGGAGATTATTGATCCTTGCTGAAAAGATTTCATGAAAATCCATGGTTCTTTTTTACAGGAGATAGTGGAGACTATTCAAGAAGGGAAGATCCAGAGCTGACCAGGTTTTGGTGACTGGAATTTTCAACTTTAAGTAAAGGATGAACTAAGTAGAAAGAATAATCAAACATGTCCTCACACCATCTATTTAAATTGTTCAGATTTTGCATGCTGGGGTATTTTAAGAAATTTATGAAATTTGCACTTATTTTTGATTGAGAGTTATACATGTTTCACAGACATATGTTGGTTTATTTCAATTTTGATATTTTGCTTAAAATAATTTTGGTGTTTTCCTGATTTCTATTTCACATAAAAATAAATTTAGCCTGAACAGAAGATGAATGCTGACGAAGCCAAGTGCTTTTTCAGCAGTGAAGGACATAGAATGCCGTGTTGCTAGAGGGAGAGGGAGACAGGAGTGGAGGAGTCTATTTCTTCAGGTTTCCATGTGGGTTTCAAGTTTGAAGATAAAGGGGCTCAACATTAATTCCACATTCACAGCTAAGAGGTCTCTGCTGACCAAACTTCTGTTTTTAAGGTTCTCTCTGAATGACGACTCAGAGCAAACTCCTGGAGCTCTGTTTATTTTACTTGGAATCACCTGGTGGACCACACTTAGGTTTGAAATGAGCTGTGGTTTTGGACACGCCAGGCTTATAGCCTAGTTCCTAGCAAGACTCTTTTGTAGGGTAGATTCTATTCTGGGGCCAGCTTCAGGGGTGCATACCCATAGCTGGGTAAGTCCTAGTATCCATCCCTTCTGCAGTTGCCTTAAATCCTGGTCAGAGAGAAAGCTGTATTGTCTTGGCACCAGCAGAGAAGTGGAAAACAACATTAGAATAGATTCTAAAGGTTTTCACTAGATAAAACAGGACCCCTTGTTTTTACTGTAGAGTGATTAGAGGGATCTTGTATGTGCTAGACTAATTCCACATGTGATTACACATAAACTGTATGTAGGCTAGAATTTTCAAGGTTTTTCTAGTTCAAAGTTCACTTCAATGTCCAGTTAGAACTCAACTAATTGCTATTATTTCTATTAACAAAAGTAATATTAAAAAAGCCAAAGGGTTTCGCTGCTGTGTTCCCAGCAATCCAGTGAAAAAACGAATAACATCTCAGTACATCACGAACATTTTTAAATAGCAAGACTGGAGGAAAAGAAAAGCAACCAGACTGAAAATGACAAAAAAAAAAAAAAGATTATCTATAAAATAATGAAAATACAGCTGATATCAGATGTTTCCTCAGTAAATAGAAAGGCCAGCAAACTACAGAGTAGTCTTATAGTATTTCCAGGCACAAAGATTAAGAGTGAAGAGTTTGATCTTGCTGAATTTTATGAATAAAGGCAGGAGAAACGCAATTTCATGTATGCAGGGGCTCATAATATACACTACCCACTCATTATTTTTGAGGAAATTCAACTGAAGAAACCATGAACTCAAAACCAGTAAAACCTGGCACTAAAGAATTGACAAATGGCCTGGTGGGGGCCTAACACCTAACACATCAGACACCTGGATGAACTTGTCACACTGAGGATTCTGCAAGAGGAAGGAGGTGCTGTTTGCTTCCCTAATGGCATCTGGATGAAACTTGAAAGCAAACAATTTTATAATGAACCATTATCATTCATTACAGGAATAACCCTGTAATTCAGCACAAGAATTTCCTCTCCCTGAGGCACTTTACATCTAGACTTATAGGTTCACTGTTAAATGCAAATGCTTTAAAAATAAACTAACATTTAGGCAAGCTTACAAAATATTGTTACAAAATATACCAAAACTGGATTCTTTAGGTGTGTGCCTTTATCCTTCTTCTTAGTGTTTTTATGTTGTCCACATCTTTAATAAGTGTGTCTCACCTTGTAAAGGGACCTCTAAGCTTAGGAAAGCAAGGACCATTAGGAGTGTTACCCTGGGTTTGATCACATGCTTTTCCATTGAGGTTCTCACAGTGCAAGATTCATCCTGAATCTTTGGTCCAAAATGTCAACTGACTGCTGATATCCTTGCAGTCAACCAATTCCTACACAACAATGGAACAATAGCTTCATAACAGGTCCTTTGCTTCTTGGACTGGCTGTGCAGCCACGAACCCAAAGCTCAGTGGCTCTCAACTAGATCACGAAACCTGAGGTTGTCCAAGATTGAAAAGGCTGGGTGCACGTATGTCACTATCACCATGAACTACATTATAATGTGAAACTATAATGCATCAATAAAAATATTTTTTAAAAAGAAGACCAGATATAGGAAGATAAGAGGGGAAAAACTGTACAATTATCAGAGTCCAGGGGTGAAGCTGAAGGGAGGAAAACAGGATGCAGAAGAGAGAAAACACAGGGCAATATGTGGGGGCAGTAGTGGTGGGATAGGGATCTGGTCTTCACTAAGCACTTATCTTATGCTAAGCTCCTTGCTAGGTATTTCCCCCACGTTAGTAATTTTATCTAAATAGTACTCTCCCTACCACCACCCCAGCAATTAGTGAGGTAAGCCCTACTGAGCAGGACACAGTGTGTTAGGGAGTGGGAGGAGCAAAATGAGTATCACTAGGAGTTTGTTCACATGTAGATGGAAGCCAAGGCCAATGTGTATGGCTGGGCAGGTTATTTATGGATGAATCCTGAGTAGTGGTCTTCAAAGACATGGTTCCCAGACCAACATCAGCATCTGCATCACTTGGAAACTTGTCAGAAATACAAATTTTCAGATCCTACCCAGACACATAATTAGAACCCTGGGGGTAGGAACTGGCCATCCGAGTGTGAATAGCCCTCTAGGAGATTCTGATGCCCACTGTAAGCAGGTGAATTCCACTGGAAATTCCATTCTCACTTCACTGTCCATTTTCTTACAACTGTCTTTTGACAGATGGGCAAGTGTTTTGCAGAATTCACCCACCTGTAATTTGGACAAAAGTCATTTGCACTAGCATAGTAGCAGCTATCCTAGGACTGAAAGGGAGTATCTACACTCCAGGGTTGGGTAGGGTTATCTTCATTCACACAGCCAATGAGACAGAAATTCCAGAATACCAACCTCTTACTAGACATGCTTTAAACTCCTGACTTTTTTTTTTGCGGTACTGGGGATTGAACTCAGGGGCATTCTACCTCCAAGCTATATCCCCAAGCCCTATTTTTTATTCTTTATTTTGAAACCGAGTCTCACTAAGTTGCGGAGTACCTCACTAGGTAGCTGAGGCTGGCCAGGAACCCGGATCTTCCAGTCTCAGCCTCCCAAATGCTGGGATTACAAGCGTGCACCACTACGCCCGGCTTTAAACTCCTGACTTTTAAATCTGCTACCAGGCAGATGTCTGGTTCTAAAATATGTATGTCTACAAGTCCTCTCAGTGGCCTCCTGACCAAGATAACATCCCACGTTTCTACTGCCCATTACATTCTCCAGTTGAGAACAAACACTGAAGGGGAGCCATCATTTTCCATTTGTGCATTTCAGTGAAATTACTGATATGTATGAGAACAGTGCATGAAACTCTAAATGATAGAACTTTAAACATCACATTGCATGAAGCCTTGCTCTGCAGAAAATCTCTTTAATCTGATGCTGTTGTTAAGTAACAAACTTTAATTAGAAATTTTAAGTTGCCTCAAATCTAAAGAACCTTAATTTGTACCACTTTGCTAATTTGGAAAATTATTTCATACTGGACTGTAATCACCATCTCTATATATTGGTTTGATTATGAATTGTTGACACTAAGTAACATTAAGATGATCTTTGAAATATTACTTTCCCTTTCTATTAGAGGCTTTTGTGTAAGGTTATAAAAATGAAAGGCTCATTAGACACTATTAAAATAGGATTTATTCCATATGTGTAACCAATAATCAAGTAGACTATTACTCCTTCCCCTAATCAGCTACTTGGAGTACTGAGAAACATAAGTTTGTATTCAACACAGTAATAACAGCAAACGTTCTTGATGAGGTTTCTATACCATTGCTAATGTCAACAAAACCCCAAACAGAAAGGAGTACATGATGCTGGACATGCTTTTTAAAAATATACATTTGATTTCAATTAAGGAACAGTGTTTATGACCCTTGGAGGTATACACGTTTACAATTTCACCAGTCAGGACCAATTAATCCCATTAGTGAAGGCTGACACTGTGATATGCAGAAAAAATTGACTGATGGATTATATGCTACTTCATCTTGTCCATATACAGTCCAAAGACAACAGAAATGAAAGACATTGATGGAATGGCCCCAGGAAACATTTCTATGCCCTGGATATAGTCAAAGTGACTTCCACAGTAAGTCCAAGAGTTCAAGTCCACTTGAATCAAGTGCATGCCTTCAAAGAGTATTAATAAAAGATTACTTCTGTGACTCAGAGGTGGCCAAAGGGACATCCAAGGGCTAGCCTACATACCTAAAAAGCAGTGAGAAATTTCAGGTCCACATTCAGCTGGCATTTAGTTCTAGAATTTTCCTTCTAGAGCAAAATGGTTCCCAAGCTTGGAATCACTCGGGGGTCTTGCTGAAATGCAGATTCTGATTGAGCAGGTCTGGAGTGGGGCCTTAGAGTCTGCATTTCTAACAATCTCCCAAGTGATTCTTGTAAATGCTGAATGTTTGAAAACTGTTCTTTGAGAAGCAAGGCCCAAGGGATCATTAGTGACCCTCATGTTGAAAATATACAGCTTGGTGGGATTTAGAAAAGAAGAAATAAAAGAACTAGATAAAGAACATCCAAGGGCCAGCCTACATACTTGAAAAGCAGTAAGAAATCTCATGCACACATTTAGAATGAAAGAATGAAGAAAGGGCTTGCATTTGATGATCCAAACAGTGGCAGCTTCATCCTTGGAGTATAGAACAATAAAATGTAATTTTAAAATTGAAGTTGGAATAAAAGGGCAGAAATCAGTTTTTAAAAAGGACAAGGAATCAAAACAGGAAGGCTTCAGAAGCACACTGGGGCTGTGTGATTTTGTTTCTCTTTCAACTGACTTCCCATTTGGACATATGGTCTGCTTTGTGCCACTAGGGTTCTGTTTCCAGTGCATTCTAATTAGTACTGGATGCTCCAGCAAACCTTAATATTTACCACATCAGTTTGTAGGGAGTGTTACATAAAGAGGAAGAGAGAGAGTAATCCAAATGTTCTGAGGCTTTTGAAAGGTAGCTAGTTCATGGATCCATCACACTGGGCAAGTTCCTTTTGCTCCTTGTTCTATCAGACTAATAACTCAACATAGAGGTCAGCAAATATATCTCTGCATGTTCTTCTTACTCTGTGATTTTATTCATGTTTGCAGTTGAATCACCCTCTTGTCCATAACAGAACATTGTACCCAGGGGCTTCTGTGCTTCCTTTCAGTTGCTGAAAGGTAGTATCTCATTTTATAACATTTCAAAGGTTCTAATTGTAAGCAATAGTGGCATCATTGGTATATTTAAAGTGTGGTAGAGCTATCCTTGGTTAATTTGAGAATTCTTTAACATAAGGGAAACCAATGAAACTCAGGTTGAGTTTCTCAGTGTTTCAGGTATTTAAATATATTTGCCCTTACATTTCCTACAATACCCCTCAAAGTTTGACTGCCCTTATGTTTGGCTATGGTAGCCAGAAGAGAGAAGAGGCTAAGACATTTTGGCCTCAACAAGTTAACCAATTTAGTAAAAGCCATTCATCTGGCAATGTGAACTGCAGTCCCCATGTATCCAGATTTTCTGAAACCATTAAAAAATTTGTAGCACTAATATAAAACCCTTTCTGTAATATTTTCCTAAACTGCAATAAAGAGATTCCATTATTCTTTTCTTTGTTATTCTGGTGTACAAATGAATCTATTAACTAGCTCATAAATACCACTTCCTGGCTTGTTGTGCTTCTTGTTTTTGATTAATAAGAAAACTGTATAAAATAAAGGTCGCCTAACTGGGCAGTCTATATGTGTTTCTTATTGGTTTAATGCAACTCATTGCTTTTTAACATTTTGGGTCATGGGTAGCAGTTGATCCTTAAAAGGGTACTCTAATTGAGGTAGAAAAATTAATAAGGGCTAAACTTCAAAATGAAAATGGAAAAACTGTTTTTGAGAAGCCACATGACAATATGGAGAGAAATATGTTATTTCTGTGCCAACAATTGAACCATATTAAATTTTTATGGAAATTATCAAGTGTCTGGTTTATAACAATTGAAGGGAGCTGGGGACAAATGAAACCTCATCATGGGCATTCTATTCACAACTGGAAAAAGAATCCTCCACAGTGTGACGCTGATATTTAAGACATAGCATATGGCCCTCTCCAGCTTTTCAACAGATATAAGGGATCATATATTATTCATGTCATATCAATGCAATGCCAGAAAACTACAACTTCAAGCAAATTATTATTTCTATGAGAGTGGAAATAATAAAAAATTGGTAGGGGGTTCTGGAAACACAACAATAAGTTTTTGTTGTTGTTTATTAGCATTTGTTTCATACAATCTGTGAGTGCATATCCTTGAGAACATGAGTACTTCAAGGGTTGACAGACCGCAATAAATGTGCTTTGATTACATGCCAGTGGAGCAAATATATTTTATAGTTATGTAATTGGTTGTGCATAAATACACCTAAAAGCAATTAAATTATTTAATTTCCTATGTACCTATGTTTCTAACCACCGCATAGGTATAATTCCAATCCCTGATATACGCACGCTCTAGTGGATATGTATTCAGACTGAATGAAATCAAGGCTAATATACAACAACAAAAACTAAGGGTTAGGTTTGAACAATCCCCAGCCAACTAGATTTTCATTATTTACTCTCTCACAGACACAATTATCTGCTTGAAATTATAGTCTCCTGGCATTGTATTGATACGTGAATTCATTGTACTTATATATGAATAATATATGACTTAAATTGTTGAAGAGCCTCCATTTTGCCTCTTGCCTTTGCATAAGTTACTCCCTGAGCACATCCTCTGGAAGCACAATACTCCTGTGAAGAATACAGAAGGCATACAAATAAAAGCAATGTTCAGATGTTTTGCTACTCTGTACTAAAGATTTACTTTAAAGTACATGTCAATATTCCAAGTGACCAGTTCCCTGCTCCACAAATGGAACTTCCACATATTGAGTTTCCTGCACATCTAGCACTCTACAAGGAAGATACAGAAGAACCATGAGGCTCAATTTTGTCTTCTTTGTTTTCCTAGTGATTTCCAAAAGACCATCAGATACCCAGCCTGCTCCCACACCCTCATCTGATTTTCCATATACTAAATATAAGGTGAACATTGGGGAGATAAGAATGTGAGAGAAATTGGGGATACTGTCCTTTGGATCTTATGAAATAATTGTTACATTTTTCATAACATCAGAAATGGTCTCTAAAACTTAAGTTTATTTGAAAGATCTGGTCCAGGGCTATATTTTCAATTTTCAAAAGACATGGATTGATAAAAAAAGAAAAAGAAGAGAACTAAGTAAGCAAAAGGAAAAGAATAATAGAAAAACAAAATCCCAGAAAGAGATAGTTTATAATTTAAAGAAGGGAAGAGTGAGGAAGTCCAGGGCTATATTTTCAACTTTCAGCAGGCATGGATTCATAAAGAAAATGAGAACTAAGTAGGCAAAAGGAAATGAATAATGAAAAAAAAAAAAAAACAGGAAGAGACAGACTACAGGTCAAAGAAGAGGAGAGTGAGGAAGAAAGCATAAGAGAGACCTACAACTTAGCAAGTATGTGATAGGGTCCTTTCCCTCTTTTCCCTATCCCCCACCTCTCCCACCTGGGTTCCCTAATTAAGTATCATGCTTCTTTTTGCCTCTTGCCTTTTTATGTGTGGCTCCTCTGCTGTGACATCCTACTGACCCTTCAGCTTGAGTCACTTGGGCCCTTGGGGCTACCTCCTCTGGGAAGCCTTCTGGTAGGCACAATGGGCGATCCCCACACAAGCCCCCCATGCTTTGCCTCTGACTTACCCACACATGGAGGCACACTAATTGGATTGTTTGTTTCCCTTGCTAGGCTGTGAGCTTTATGAGGACAAGGAACTGGGTCTTATTAATCTTTTTATTGCCAGTACTAGGTACAGGGCTTGGCGTATACTCAAGTGATCATAGATTATTTGCTAAATAAATGCTAAATGAAATGGAGAGAATGAACTCTTTGTAAGAAAGCATATTGATTTCCTAGACTTCCTTGAGTAGTAAGCTCATTAAGGCCTTTTAATTAGGTAGGGCAAGTTACTGCTCAGGATGACATCAAATGGTCAACATTACAAAAGTTATAAAATGCATTTATAGGTTTTAGATGCTGGAGGATATTAATGTCCTATACAACTACTGTAAAATGTATATTTAATTATTTTAATGTCTATGTGGGGAAAAGTACTAATAACACATGGTTGTGTGTGTGTGTGTGTGTGTGTGTGTGTGTGTGTGTGATGAATTAACTTCTTTATTGATGTTCTGAGAAATTTGTACAAATACTGGTAAAGTGAGTGAGCTGTTTTCCTACCACACCCTCTTCCAAATTTGAGTTAAACATACACAGATCCATTGGGAACGTGTTATTAGCAATAATTCAAGGCATATAAATGTGTGCCTTCTTTGTACATAAAGGAAAGGAAACTGTTTTAAATTGCCCTTTAAAAGCTGAGCTAATATGTTCTCAACTATGCCAGGAAATAGCCTCTCATCAGAGTTTTTTTATGCAAAGAAAAAGATCTTTGGGACTTTGCCCTGAATTGCCCTAGCCAAGCATCCCCAAAGATCAGGTCAAGCAATTTCCCATGATGCCATGCCTCTGCCAACCATCCTATAGCTAACCTCTCCAAATGGAAGCCAGAGGTTCCAATACCACGTCCCAGGTCATACTTATACTTAGCCACAGAGTTTGTGTTCAGGGGAGAGGGGCTGTAGCGAGGCTTGGTTGCCAACTTTCCTACTTGCAGTGGACTTGGCTGCCCAGTAATTAACTATCTTTGACTGTTAAGATGAGAGATGCCATTGCCTGTCTTCAGTTTTATTAAGAATTGGCATGCTTGGTTTAACAGAGCTAAGCAATATATTTATTTACTATGGTGTTTCCCAAAATGATAGCTGAATTCTGTCATCTCTTGACTGAGAAACTGTTTGCGGGTTGAAACAGAATGTATGCTAACATACATTCAGCAACATAAACCTCCAAGACAAACTGTTTAAGTCAATTTGCTTATCATATAGGCACATAGGTGCAAATATGTGCATATGCACTTGTGGGTACAGCCATGGGCACACGCTTTGACACTTGCACACATATCCCACACAGAGTCTGTAATAGACGCGCGAGTGTGTGTGTGTGTTTAAAGATCTGTGTGCAGGGGTGTAGAAGCAAGCATGAATTTGCCAAGAGAGAAAAGGAAATTCACACACGAAGAGAATAATTTACCATAAATTGGCCCACACTGAGCGTATTCCAAAAAACAGAGTGCAAGATGCCAAATTTTTAATGGCTTTTGCTATTCCAGATCTGGCCCTGACAAGCTTTGGAAGAGATGCAAGTGGGCAGGAAAGATGGGATTAAAAAATTATATCTTAAGCCTTTTTCACTTTCAAATGTAAAATTTCCACCGCTGAGACAGGGAAAAAGAGTGAGTGGCAGGGATGTTTTCCTGACACTGTGCTTTTTTTCAACAAAAAGCCATCGATTTCCATTATGGTTTGCTTAAATACAAAGTCTGTACCTCTTGCTGAAAGTCATCTGCAACTGGCTGCTTTAAAAAGAAGCAGATATGAAAACAACAAAACTCAGAACCTTGCATTAGCCCTGGAGGCTAGGACAAAGGGCCATCTCAGAGTGATGCCTCACTGCAGCTCTGCATTCCTCAGATTGACGCGGTTTTGTGACAAGCCACACTGGCTCAGCAGAAACACTCGTTCAGTCATTCGTTTCCAAAATGCAACCCCTCCTGTCCCTTTTCTTTCAAGGCTGAGCCTTTCTCTCTATGTCTGACGGGCACATAGCAGGTGCTCAGAAAAACCATCATTCCTTCCACTTGGCATTGCTTTTCTGATTTTAAGCTACTCAATCCAATGTCATGCTTTCCCTTCTTGGTTGTGAAGGGAATCGCTGCCACACCATGTCCCTTCCTCAAAAATGCCTTGGTTCACTCATGGGCAAGAAGCTGTCATTAAATCCATTAACTCTTTTCAAGGATGACATTTTAGGTTTTTGAGATGTACAAGATATTCAATCACTGCCGTGTGTGTACTGAACTTTGATCTCCAGGATGCTTGTGAAAATGCCGTAGCTATGACTTCTAACCTCACTCCCCTTGAATAGCCCATTTAAATGCAATGTCCACTCCCTCTCTAAACCTGAACTCCATTTGCCACAAGGATGATTGATCTAAGTAAAATTCTATCTAAAGTAGTAAAATTTGGGGTAGATCTGGACACTTCATCACCTCAGATATTTTAGATTTGATGAGAATGTTGGTCTAATTATTTAAGTAGTCGACCACTGCAATGACTTTGTTACTCTTATTTTGTATTCTCCAAAAAAGTCAAAGAATAAGTAAACTGAGTTATTTTCAAGATCTATTTCTTCATTTATTTTATCTCTTTGCAATCTTACCAAGTGAGTAATACTAGCAGGAAGATACTTAGAACATAGTAAATTCTCAATTTTCATCATCATCTATTATGTATTCAAGTTACATAGCATTTTTTATCTTCGTTTTAGAAAGGAAGAGAAATGAGACCTAGGGAGGTGATGTGGCCTCCCAAAGCCCCACAGCTAGAAAGTGGCAAAGTCGAAACTAGAATCATGACCTCTGGCTCAACTACTTAGCCAAGTATCCCTGCATGCAACTGCAAGAGACTGCAACTTCTTAAAAGATCAAAGAGATAAGGAGAAAAAAAAATATTTTGGAGGGAATCCAATTGCTACACTCCTTTTTTTTTTCTTTACAAAGTGAAAAATATTAGGAATTTAAATTCATAAGGACCAACTCTACTGAATTATACCAATCATTCTCACCAAAACCTGAGCACAGAGTTGAGCCATTAGCTATGACTGGAAAGTCCTGTGAACCCTATGTTCTTGGCATCATCTTCCTTTTAACTAACTATAGTTCTTAACTTTGAATAAAAAATGTGGTATGCATCTGTGAGCCCCTCAGAAGCATAGGCAGCTGAGAACCAAATACAATGTGAGACCTGGCAAAAAGGAGTCAAATAGCATTCTAGAAGGACCTTAAGGTTTTACATTTAGCCAAACAGTGCAATAGCTTACAGCATGAACCCTTCTCATTTCACCAAGTACAGGGGGCTGCAAATTACTACCATTTTATCAACAGTGACAAAATTTGATTCCTTCCATGCATACTTGGCTAAGCCTTCTTCAAAATAATTTTTCTAATGGAAAACTATGGTTTAGAAGTTCCCATAACCTAATAGTAACTAAATATGTATTAGGTGCTCAATAAATATATAATAAATATGTAAACTTCCAATTCCATTGAAGTAAAACTCCTTGAGACAGAAAAAAAAACAACAGTTCATTTTACTATTTCCCATTGTTGGGATATAAGAATCCAATCTGCATCACATCAGAAGACACATGACTATTTACTGTTAAAGTTGTCATAGACCTCTCCTTTGAGCTACAGGTCCTACTGACTATTTAGTATTTCTATACTGAGGGCTCACAGGCAGCTCTATGTACATATTCCAACACTTAACAATGATCTTTTCTCCACAATAGAATTATTTTCATTCCCTGCTCTCTATTAACTCAGAAATGCAACCTTAGCCTAGAAGTCATCTTTGACATCTCCCTCTCCCATGCACCTACCTTTAATCTCCTCATGGATCATTCAAACATGAACCCCTCTCCATCTCCATCTGACCTTCCCTAGGCTAAGCCATCATCACTCCCTACCTGGTCCACTTCTAGTGTTCTCTTTGTGTAATACTACTACTTCTGTGTTCCACCTAGTGGTCTCCTGATAGCTCTCCTGGATTCATTCTTGACCCCATACAACATTAAGTGTCCATGCTACTGCCAAAGTCAACTTTTTTTTCCTAATTTTATTTTTGTAACTGGTGCAGAAGCTAGGGAGAAAATGGGGCATAAGAGGGACTCCCGATGAAGAAGGAGAAACCTTAGGGGAGCAAAGAAGTTAACCTAACTGAAGGTGATGGGGTGGTGGGAACACCCTAATGCAAAGTCATCTTTTGAAAACTAAGTATCTAATCTAGTTACTCCTCTGTGTCAAATTTTTCAAAGGTTTCTCATTGGTTTTCAGATAAAGACCAAAGCTTTACCTTGGCTTCAAGGTCCTGGCTTGATATGGCTCCAGGCTATTTGTCCCCCCTCAGCCTTACCTCTTCCTTCCCCTTTGTTCCCTTGGCATTAGCTTCTCCAAGGTGCCCTCTCTCACCTCAAGGCATCTGCACATGCTACTTCCTTTACCTGGAAAAATGCTTTCTTCTAATTACCTGGTTAAACCCTATGAATCTTTTAGAGTTTAATTGAAATATTCCTTTTTTTTTTTTTTTTTTTTCAGGAAAGCATTCTATGTCCTAAAGCTTAGGTTTAATCTCCTACATATGTGACCTGATAAACACCCTCAAGGAACTATAGGCTCCATTAGGACAGCAACTAGGCCTGTCCTGTTTGTGAAGCAGTTGTGTGCCTAGAACACTCCCAATGCAGACTTGTTGAGTAATGGACAATTGAGTGATTAAAACTTAAAATGCAAGTTATTCATATTAAAACACTCCCTCTCTCTTTTCTTTTTAAACTATGCTTCTAGGGTTTAAAATCCACTCACAACAACTGTATACACATCCAAACAGTGGTTATTCTAATAAACAATGTGGAATGATAAAAAGATGAGTAAAATTTAAAGAACAGACCCTCAGGTCTGGAGACAAAAAATGTTTGTGAAGCCCTCTATAAATTCAGTGGTACATGAAACGTCTGTTTTTCTAGATTCCAACTGCACACACAGAAATATCTCAACTCATTTTGACGAAGTTATCCACTAGGGAGATGAATAAATAGCTTCACTAAATACATATGGTGCAATTACATCCAGCAATAAGTGACAATAGGTCTTGCTTTATAGTAATCTAAAAATTCAAAGCCCAATTATTTCAGCTACTCAGTAAATAATACTGAAAGGACACGGTAGTAAAGCAACTTCAGAACGTACTGTATTAGTGAACGCTAATGATGTCTTTATGATCCACAGAGCCACTCCTTTTTCTTCTGAAGGAAAGAAAGCTTTGTGCAAATTAAGGGGAAAAAAAACAAAGAAAGCCATCCATGAGCTACAGCCAAGAACAAAATGAAAGCAGGGAGTACTCCTTTTGATCTTTCAAGAGTAGTATTTAGTTAAAGAATGTATGCTGGACTACAGAAAAACATGACCAGAAACACGAGCATTTGGGACCCAAAAATATGGTCGTTGGCAGCTGGCTTTTTAAAAATAAATTTATAAGAAAAAAAAGGGGAAAGGGTGGAAATGGACCTGTCTCCATAGCTTCAAATTTTAGGGTGAACCGACACTGACTTTAATTAAAGGGGTCAGTTTCAGACTTCTTTTTAGAATGCAGAAGCACTGCAAGTAATTGGTATAATTAGCAGTTTAGATATGCAAATCAAATTCAAACTTGAAATGACTGAGATGGAAAAGCAATCTCAACAGGAAAGGAAAAGAGAGAAGGAGAGGGAAAAGTGTGAGTGGGGGGAGCCCCACCCTCACCTTGCTGGATGACTTGAGATTAGCTGAAAACACAGTAAAGACATATGGAGGACCTGGCTGATTACCTGCCACTCTGACTAGTCTTAAAGACAACCACAGCAAGGGAGAGAGGAAAAACCAGGACCTGCCCAGCCACAGGTCCACTTAGACCAAGGGAATCTGGAGAATGACAAGCAAAAAGGCAGATCTGGAAATAAAGCTCTATTTAGAGCTTTTGTTAGCATGCTCCCTGGACTTGCAGTGTTTATTATTTATCTAATTTGTATAAACCATGTAAGCTTTTGGAACCTCAAAAATAAAATCATCTGGTCAATAAAAATGTTTTGGGGGAAATAGTTTACATTGACTTCCTTCTTATGCATCTTCCTACCAGGAAATAGTAATCTACCTCTCACAGCTCTTCTGCCCACTTGTAGCCCATCTGAACTCGAAACCTCCAAAGATTAGCACCACCCAACGGATACCTGGCACACAATGAGTCTCCAGGCCACATACCTTACCTACCTCACTCACATAGCACTTTCTCTTCCTAATTCTTTACCCATCTGCCATTAGATAACCATCTGTTTGGTGGGTTATCTCCTGAGTTCTGAATCTGTCTTATTCAATCCTCTGTTTCTAGAGCCTAGAACACCTAGAACCTGACAAGTGCTCAATACATAACAATTACAAAATCTGGGATTGGTGGGTAATAATAGGTCAGATTACCCAACTGTCAAAGTCACATTCTGGATCATCATTTATTCAATAATCAAAAGGCAATTACTGAGGATGTAGCCCAGTGACAGAATGCTTGCCTAGCATACACATGGCCTTGGGTTCAATCCCCTGCACCACATATATAATAACTAAGTAAAAAAGAAGGCCCGATGCTTAAAAAAAAAGGCAATTACTAAGAGTTTATTGAGCAATTATTGTGTGGAGACAACACATAAGAGCTTCAGCAATAACACACCAAATAGTATCTTAGAACAGTGCTTCTTGGACTGTAATCTCCTAGAGAGCTCCTTATAAGGAGACTCTATTTCAGCCTGGGTGGGGGGGAGGGATTAGAGGCTGGATTCTACATTTCTAGGAACCTTCCAAGGGTTTCTGCCTATCCTCAGGCCACACTTTGTAACAATAAGGTCTATATAGCTTTTCTCCCATGTAAGTCTTAATTATTTCTCATTTTAAAAATTGTCATTTTTGCTCAAGTGGTTTCTGGTTTAAATATCCACATAGATGTCTTCTTGAGGGGGAGGGTAAAAGGTCCCCATTTTTTGGTTTTCTCTGGGACTTAGGGTTCTGCAACTTACCTATATTAATCTGGTAAACTCAACCTCTAAAAAGGTTTAGCCATGTCTTTATTATTCCAGTGAAATATATACTTGCTTCAAGAGAATCTAGCCAGAAAAAATAGGTGAACATTTTCTATTGATTATCCTTTTTATTATAAAAATCTTTTGAATACACATACACACAGTCATAAGCACTCAGGAAATGATAATATACAGAAGGTTCCTCTTTATCTATTAGGATTTCTTTCCATTTATGTGGTCAATACTGCACAGATCTCTCTATGTAACAGCTTCCAAGCCATTGTAGATAGCCCGAAATGGACTGATGGATATTGATATTTTGATCTTTATATTGACTTTCACTTCTCTTAATATTCAATGATTCCTTTGTAAAGTGACAGTCAAAGTTGCTCCCTAAAACAAAGGCACAGTGATATAGATGTTTTTTCTGCATGCAATATCCAAATATCTCTATGTATAAGTGGTCTTGTCTCATACCACAATGCAAGGAGCTGATCCATGTTTAATGACTTTTTCTATGGATTAAAAATAAATAGTTTAAAATATCTTTTGATAACAATTGTTTTGCTACTACTTGTTGTTGGCTCTTCTGGAGGAATACTGCCAAGGGTAATTAGATTTGCTCATTATATACATCCCTCCTCCAGAACACACACACACACACACACACACACACACACACGCATTTGCTGAAAACGTCAACATGTTGCTTTATGTCTGTAGCACACCAATCAACATATCAAAATCCAAATTTAGAATCTTAATTCACAATACCACTTTTTTCTTTTTCTCCCCCTCACTTGGAGTAAATTAAATTCAGCTTTTGTTGGAAGGAAATGTAAAATGTGTTTCACACATATATTTAACACTAATCTGTTCTCCCTACCTTAATTATGCTTTGAATTTCTGTGGGATTTTATATTCCAGGGACTCAATTTACTTTTATAAATATTCATTGATTCCCCCCATCTTTGTTAGTGCTACGAAACACTATCCTCCATTTTGCATTTGGAGAAACTGAGGCATCAGGGAGGCATCTATGGGTTGTCACTTAACACACCTTTGGGGCTGAACATGTGACTTGGAAGCTCCTCTGATAAAGAAACAACCCTCTTAGAAATACTGGCACAATGCTGACCAGTTAAATCAGAGGTAGCCTGCTCACATTCTAGGCACACCTACATTCCTTATTTTGTCTTTTCCTCAGTACAAAGGGCAGTAACAAAATAGCTGCCCTGTGGTCAAAGAGAAATGATTACAGAAAAGAACAGTTGGAGAAAACAAGGCAAAAGTACTTAGATTTTAGTCAGTGGGAGTCCATCACAGTAACTAATGGGCTGAGAATGTTTCTATTTTTTTTCACGAAATAATCCATATGCAAATTTCCCACAGCATTCAATATGCACTTCCAAGCTCAGTAAATGTTTTCTATTCTTTTCTGCTTAGCTCTCTCAGCTTTTTCCAATTAGGCCCTGTTTATTTAGAAAAAGAAAAGAAAAGAAAAGAAAATGTCTAAAGCAAGGATTAAGCTCTGTATCTTATGGAGAAAGGATGAATATTAGAAATTCTTTCAGGATCTAGAGGATGCATTCTTTACTCATCTTCCCTGCTGGGATGGGTAATGAGAATAAAGTAAAAAGGGGCTGAAGTCTCTTAGTTCATTTGGTTTGTTCAGCTGAAAACATGGCTTTGACGATTCCGAATTAAGCCCAAAATTCATGACAATTCAGACAACGGTGCACATGAAATAAGCCTGTGGATAAAAATAAATAAGTAAGTGTGTGAATGCTCAAAGAGACCCACCTGGCGAGCAGAAGTTCAGCAAAAACAAGAGAATTCAGGACCTGGAGGGGACAGATTCCAGGCTAGAGAGAGAGAGAGCCCCCTACAGCTGAAGTGAGCAGCTGGTCCAAAGGAAGGAGGCCTCGGGAATGGCTGTCACTTAGGGAGACTCTCAAAAGCTTGGCATCAAGGTGGTAGCTAGTGAAGACAGGGAATGAGAGTCAGGTCCTTCCGTCTTTGGTTACTACACTCTCTGAGACAAGTGGTGTTCTGCCTGTCTTTTTCAGGTTTTAAATTGAAAGCTGAAGGTCATTTTGTGCTTAGAGTAAAAGGGGAGACAATTCAACCAAGGCTTTTGAATCTAGCTATAGACAAGTTCTATCTTTTTATTTATTTAGAGAAATAAACAAAAAACTTGGACTGTGAATTCCACGGGAAGCAGGATGGTGGCCTCCTGCTGCCTAAGAAGGAATTTCTGCCACTGAGAATAGCCTGCTTCCAGAGGCTGTTGTGAAGCTCAAACACAATGCACCTGGGTATTTACAAAAGCAACCCATCATACCAATGAAAGAGTGGTCAGGAGCAATGGTTAGGGTTGGCACTGGATTCAAGAACAGGAAACAGCCAAGATGCTTCCAAGATCACAGAACATATTCTTTCCTAAATAGGGTTGTCAAGAGTTAAACATAAAAAGTATCAAAATGTCAGATTAATTTTCTCTCCCAGCATTTAGGAACTCAAATGCTACAGGGGAAGATAATTGATATATTATAGGTAAGGCTAGACCATTTGCTTGGTGATTGAATAACATATGGAGCCTTTCATAAATCCTCACATTGAGTTTGGGGAGGCAAGAGTTTAGAACATAAAGAGGGAAAATCTAGGCATATAGCGGGGTCATCACAATTAGCCAAGAGAAGTTTCTCTTAATGACAGCTATGGAAGAGAAAGGGAACTTGAATCTTCAAAGTAGTATGTACTTGCAAGCAAGTGGTTCATAGCATGCCAAAATCTGCTTCCCCATCCTTAAATATTTCCCATTTCCCACTATAATTGACCTTCCATGGATTAGGGGTGGGGGGAAAAAGAAGAAAAGGAAAAGAAAAACAGAAAGACTTCAACTCTGGTAAAACTACCTGCTTACACTGTCCATGAAAAAAAGCTTTTGTGGTTATATTGCCCAATGATCATTTATAAAAAATTAAATTCCATTCTTCAATGTACCAATTGAAAGAAGAATAAGAAAACAAAACAAAACAAAAAACACCTCCAATAGCTTTTTCAATTCTAAGTTCCAAGACACAGCAATGCTCTCAAATTTCAATTCCTTAACTCTCAAGCTTAGAGAAAAATAAACTAAACAAAAGTCTGCCAAAAATCCAGGCTGGCTATTAAAATGTTACAAGCAAGCGCCTTGGGTTTGAGACTATAGATGGTCTCCAAATCAACAGAAATGTCCTGGACAGAAGCCTCAGATCACCATGGAACGGGCTTTGATGGCCTTTGTCTAATTCTGTGGAGATCCAACCCTCAAGCAGAATACTTTTGGCCTGTCAAATAAAGGCCTTTCCCAGAAAGCCAAAGGGCTTGGACACATCGTTCGGATTCTCAACCCATTCTGAAGTAATTTAACACACTAGATCTAAGTCCTAGCTTTACGGTGAACCAAAAGATATTACATGGAGGGATTTTGTTTTCATTTTGATCTCATGGACCCGTTGGTTGTGTTCTTTTCCCTCCTTTCATTACCCAAGTAACTTCCTCCTTGAGCCAACTTCACAAAGTTCCCTAACAGTAATTCTATTACAGAAACAGCCTTGTATGTGTGAGAGAGCAGGCCAGGCTTTAACAATATTTAGTCTTTATCTGGCTTTTTCTCCTGCAGTTCACTGAAATGATGAGAATTCCCCCCCAAAGAGCTAGCTTGTGCCTCAACTCCCAGGCACATCAATGACAAGAACAATCTACACTTGCAGCCAGGAGCTGATTGAGCCCCCACATCTTCCCCGACAAATCATCTAAGAACTCCGTCCTCGAGAACTTGCCCCAGAACTCGCAGCATGACATAGCAGTTGGAGCTAAAACCTGAAAAATCTTTACTAGGCCTCTAAGCCCCCCCTCCCTGCCTCCCACCGTGCAGTGGAATAGGAAGAAAGTCTCAAAGTGGCGCCATATCTATCTATCTATTCCTTCTTTGAAGGTGTGGCCTACGGGTCTCAAATGGAAACGCAGGATAAAATAATAATCACGCCGTGGGTTTGGAGCCCTTTCCTGAGAGTGTTTTACACTGCCTACACATTAAACCTGCTCTTGTTTATGCAGTAATCAGTGTATTTGGATTGAATAACACTTCCCCAGTTTAGCTGCCTAGCCAATTAATGTCTTTGCTCTCACCTTTATAATTAGCTCATTTAAAAGTTGCTATTGAGGTACTGGGGAGAAGGCACCAGGATTGTGTGTGCAAGAGAACAAAGACACAAACTACAGGGAGTTGTGAGATGAACCAGGAGACAGAATTTGCATTTTGCAGACATGTCAACCAAGGGACTTATCAAGCAGCCCAAAGGACATACCATCAGGGCAGTACTGACACAGAAAATTAGATCCTCACCTCGGGGGCAACACAAGAGAACAGTGATTTTAAATAGAAGCCATATTAAAAACCTTACAATTCGGCACAACTCATGCTATGACTCTGGAAAACGGACAAAATCTCAGCGCTGACAGGATTCCAAGTGGGGTTTCTTTAATTCTCATTCCCAGTCCAGGAGCTTCTGAATTTTTTTCCTTTTGTCTTAAACACTAAGCTCAGGTCCACACAAAGACACATCGTAGATGTTGCAAGACTGCAAAATGTTCTGCCTGAAATGCCAATGTTTTGGGTATGAGAAATAGGCTCCAAACAAAGGGATTATCATGGTTAATGAATCAGACCTTTTGTGGGGGGACTGCTAGGGTAGCAAATGTTACGCTCCTCAAGTTCTTTTATAAAGAGTTGGTTGGTAATGGAAAGCTGGGGCTCCTCCAATCATCCAAACCCGAGATTTTCCACCAGAATATTGCAACATAGCCTTCCATTCTTTCAGCTCTCTGGAAACTTATTTCAGAGGTAAATGTCTGCCATATTCAACTCCCAAGCCCTTAAGTGAACAACTACTCAATTCAGAGTTTTCATGAATCTTCATGGGCTCCTTCTCCCCATGTGTAGTAACAATAAGGCTTTCTGAAGATGAAGCAAAGAGAAAGAAAGGACCATTTTATTGAGCATCTAGTCTGTGCCAGGCCCTGGGGTCAGGTGCATTCGCAGAAGTCTCTCAAATTATTTTTTTTTAAACTCCATGAACCATTAGCTTAATTTTTCTAGGGACAGAATGGAGACTCAAAAAAGTTAAGTAATAATGCCTAGAAGTTGCCAGGCATGGTAGCACATACCTGAAATCCCAGTGCTTGGAAGGTTGAGACAGGAAGAAGAGAGGTTCAAGGCTAGCTTTAGCAACTTAGTGAGATACTCAGCAATTTAGCAAGACCTTCTTTCAAAAATAAAAAATGGCTTGAGGGGGGGGGAGTCCTCAGAGGTAGAATGCCACCATGTTCAAATTCCAGTATAAAACTAAACAAAACAAAACAAAAGGCCTACAAGTATTGTTATTTGGGATTGGAGTCAGCATGATGAACCTAAAATGCCCCTCATTCTTTCTGCTCTGCTCTGTTCTCCCAAGAGTTCTTTGTAATAGGCTTCTTTTCTTAAGTAAAGGTGCCTGTCTTATATTGCCTGTACCTCATTTAGTCATTAATTTAATAAATGTGTTGGGCATAGGCTCGATATCAGTACCTGAAGATAAATGGGATGGAGTGCTTATCCCCAGAAAGCTTGCCCAGAATTTGGCTAAGTGGGCACATAACCAAAGAAATGCAACACAGTGTGACATAATAAAAGACACAGGACAAAGATATGCCTGTATAAATCTTCAACAATACCCTATAGAATGTAACCTTTAAGGTAGATTTTAAAGTATGAATAGGAATTCAATGTGTAGAAGAGGTGCCTAGGGAAATCCAGGCAGAAGAAAAATAACAGCAGCCATGGCCTAGAGGTGGAAAAACAGACAAATTGCTGTGGGAGCAAGATGCAAGAGAGCAGTGAGATGCCGGTGGTGGAGAAATGCAGGGTAAGAGGTCTGGGTTAGGCTGCAATAGGACTTTTTCAGTAAGCACTCTATCATGTGGGCTTTGCTGTGATCTGAATGTCACCCTCTCAAATTCATGAATTGAAATATTAACCCTCAATTTGATAGTATTTGGAGGAGAGACCTTTGGAAGGTTATTGAAATTAGTGCCCTTGGAAAAGGTGGCCCCAGGGAGCTGCCTGGCTCTTTCTACCAGGTAAGGACAGAAGAAGACACCATCCATCAGTCAGGAATCCAGCCATCACCAAATACTGAGGCACCTTGATGTCTGACTATGCAGCCTCCGCAACTGTAAGAAGTGAATTTCTGTTGTTTATGAGCCATTCTACCTCTGTTATTTTGTTGTAGCAGCCCCAAAGAGTAAGACCATTTTAAAAACGAAAATCAGAACACGTAATTCCTCTGATCAAAAGGCTTCACTGGCTTTCTGCAATACAATACCTCCTCCAGCCATCTGTGGTTTCATTTACCTGTGGTACAAAAGCCTGAAATGGAAAACTCCAGAAATCATAAATTTTAAACTGCATATCATTCTGAGATGTGCGATGAACTCTTTTTCCAGTCCTGCTCCATCCTACATAGGACAGAATGGTTCTTTTGTCCAGCACATCTAGTGCTGTACATACTACCTACCCTTTAAACATAGTGGCCATCTCATTTATCAGACTCACTGACCTGGTAGGGCAGTGCTTGGGTTCAAGTGAAGCTTCTTTTACTTAATAACAGCCCTTGGGTGCAAAAGTTGTGATGCTGACAACTTGGATATGCCAAAGAAAAATTATAAAGTGCTTCAATTAAATGAAAAGGTAAAAGTTTTCTATGTAATGGGGCAGGTGGAACATAGTATATACAGAGTTAGGTGCTATTTGTGGCTTGGGGTACCCATGTTAGGGGGAGCACTGGAAACATTCTCCACAGGTTAAGGAGCAATCACTAGGAATAAAAGCCAATTCCTCTTTACAGTTGGCCAGCAAGGCCTCTGTGATCTGGTCTTGTCATGTCTCTGTCTTAACCCCTTCCCTCTTCCTTGCAAGCACCCCTGCTCCCCTCCCTCACACAAACAAAAGCCTTCCCACTTCAGAGTCCTTCACAGGCCTTTCCCATGCCCAGTACCCTGTTCCTGTCTCTTCTCAGGACAGTTTCATCTTCTCCTTTCTCTATTCCATTATCATTCCCTCCAGGATTTCTCTGACCACTTTCTTTTAGGTGGTTTAACAACTATTACAAGTGGAATTGTGCTACCCTCAAATTCATAGGCTGAAATCCTATCCAGTATCTCCAACTGTGATTGTATTTGGAAATAGGGTCTTTGTCTTTAGGGTGGGCCCTAATCCAATATGTCTGGTATTCTTATAAGGAGAAATTTGTACTCTTGAGTCTAGAGACACACACAAAGGGAGATGATGTGAACACACAAAGAGAACACTGTATGAAAGTGAAGACGTCTGTCTGTAAGCCTGGGACACATCCTTCCCTCACAGTGCTCAGAGGGAACTGACCTGCCAACACCATGATTCAGACCTCTAGCTTCCAGAACTATGAGACACTGTGAGACATTGAATTTCTGTCTCTTAAGTCACCCAGGTTACAGCATCCCTAGCAAACTAACACATTTGCCACATACTCTGTGTATTTTTTCTATAGCATGTGCTCCAACCTAGAACCACCCGATTTATTGATTACCTATCTATTAATTGTACTTACTCATTAGGATATAGTCTCCATGCAGGCAGGATTCTTTTCTTGTTTTGTTCATCTTATTCCCTAACACTCAGTATGGTCCTGGCATGTAGTAGATCCACAAAAATTTTGTGGAATAAGTTAGTGAGAAGGTATGTTTTGGTAAACTGATAACTAGTAATCATTTATTTACCATTCACTCTAATGAGCCTATACTTTGTCATAGGGTCTGTCACCCAGGTAAATAAGGGAAAACTGGCCTGGGGTACACAAATGGAATTCACCAATAGTGAGGTCGGCACTGTCCACTGGTGTCTTACAAAAAAAAAAAAAAAATCCCGTTTTGCTCATTGCCCAAGTTTTTTGTAGGAGCATAGTTTGAAAGATCCAGTTGTTTCTTTCAATATCCTGATGTCCCGCCAAACCAAATTCAATTGATTGAAATACAGTCCGCTGATGCTTTTGTAAGGCTAAAGAAGTGGATGGCAACCTTCCACCCCTTTGTGAATGGTGTAATTGGCCTGCCATAGAGAATTGGGGAATTTTAACACATTCCCCATTTGGCTGAGCTTACCAATTATTCCCCAGTTGCTATCAGAGCCACAGACTTTTCTTCTTTGGGGTCATTAAGCTTGTCAAAACTAATTTGTCACCACCACTGCTGACCCTCATTGCTCTGACAGCAGCACAAGCATCACCCTAAAGAGGCATTACAAGAAAGTAAATGGCTCCTCAGAACCCACTGTTCTTTTGCCGTATGGCCTTCTGACCCCAGAAGATGTGGAAACTGTATCCCAGAAGTGACAAAGGTCACAAAATCCATGTACTAATCATTTTGGTTTTCCAGAAAACAAAATTGAATAAAAACAAGTGAAACGAATAAATGCCTGGAATACAGGCTTGAATCTGATATGTGACAAAATTATGCTATTCTCCGGCTATGACAAAATCCGAATATATTACATGTTCTCTCCATGCAACCACCCAATGGAAGTCAGGTGGAATTAAACGTGCCATAAATCATGGGTCCTTAATAAGCCAGTCAGAATAACATTCTTTGAAAGTTTCTTGATTGTACATGCAAAAATATTCCAAAATCAACGCTGCCAACATTCAATAGGAAGAAGGAGACTTGCTGGGAGGAAATAGCGTCCCGTTCTGAAACTGTACTTTGTGGGCTCACCCATATTGAGAATAGTTACTAACCATTTGCTAGAGTTGGCAGGGTTAGCGAGTCTGCACTCAAGTCTCTGCACAGCAGACAAAGGTGGGAACAAATCTATTAATTTAAAAAGAATTAGGGGTTCTTTAACGACTGCCAATCAGATACCACAAAAAGTGGCATTAACTCCTTCAGGCTCCAGGGTACCATTTAGTACAAGCTAGAAAATCTTGAATAAAAAGATTTATTATGATCTTAAGGTATCTTGATATAAGCACAGAATAGGAAAATAGCCTTGTCAAAGAACTTGCATGTTTTTCTTCTTAAGGTGATTAGGATAATTGGTTGCAACTAAATTTTCATGGTGGCACTACAGATCAGACACAATGATCATGCTGGTAAATAATAAAGGGAAGCTACAAATACCCAATGCCCATATTCACTAGTTTCTTCCCCATCAATATTAATTTTCCCCTATTAAAGGAACACCAGTTCTCCAATGAAAATTAACAGTGTAAGTGTATAACTGGCAAAGGATTAAATCTCTTGAATAAACAAAGGCCAAGTCTTGGTTGTTTACTTATATTTATTCAAACAAATCTGTAGGCTCATAATTGGTCACTGATGTCATGCCTTTGAGTTGTTTTTTGTTTGTTTCTCATTTTAGAGGAGATTACAGGATGGGTTGAGGAGAAAAAAAGAGGGGAGAAACAAAAACGGAGGGAGAGGGATGTGAAGTCCAGAATTTCATGGGAGTCACACATCCAGCTGAATTCTAATGATGTCACTCAGTCTTCACTTTGGCAACAGGGATCCCCACCCCCAAAACCTTGCACTTTCAAATCTTGGCAACTTGTAGAGTAACAAAGTCCTGAATCAGCAGCCAAGATCTGGATGTGAATTTTAAGTTGTTTTCTCCCCAAATGTCCAACAAGATCTGCTATGATTTAAAAAGGGGGAAAAGAGACTTATTGATGTATAAAAAGCCACATTTCAGAGTTGCCAGTGCTAATCAATAACTGGAATTTGACAAAAGACCATGTTAGACTCAATAATGAAAAGGACACACACATAAAGGCAAGTATAATTACATGGTATAAATAAGGGAGAGGCTGCCAGAGACTGCATGTTGCCAAGTGCCTCAAATATTCATGTTCTTTGAAAGACTTATTTTTGTGTCTAGAGGATGAATAAACCTTGCTAAAAAAAGAAAAAAAAAATAAGGCTCTTCCCAAACCTTTGCTCATTTCTGGAACTGAACCCTTTTGCAGGTTCTGAAATGTTCGACTTAGTTTTTCATTAATTCAATATGTTCACACATTGCCTGCACTTCTGGAGCTCTGAACAAAACCAGCAGCAAGAATGTGCTGGAATACCAGGGTAAGGAACACTCCCTAGTATGGCCAGCCTCCTGGAGATGGGCTGCTTGTTTTCATGAGATGTTAGGTCATACTCTGTGCCCCTGTGAAGTCTGAGCTATCACAGGATACTAGCAGTTTTTGGTACCTTAGCCAAGTGAGCTCCCATCTCCAACTCCTAGGTGACTCACAGCCAGAGACCAAGACAGCTCTATGTTCATGGTGATGGTTCTCTAAGACCAAAATCAGATGCCAGGAAGATTAATTGCCAAATAATGGAAGATTCCCCCTTGATCCTAAGTTTAACACCCAAAAGCTGGGAGTGGAAGACAATTAAGAGTTAACATTTGCTCCGTCCCATCCCTCAGCTCTAGAAATGCAGGTAAGTTGGGTGTTTTTGCCATTACAGGTTGATAATTTTATTTTGAGGCTACAGTGGAGCTGGGTTTCACTGAGACAACCAAAGACAACTGCTCCCAGTATGTTAAGTATAAAAAGGACAGAGCCTTCCATAT
Source organism: Graphiurus murinus (assembly GCA_004027655.1). Classification (NCBI taxonomy): domain Eukaryota; kingdom Metazoa; phylum Chordata; class Mammalia; order Rodentia; family Gliridae; genus Graphiurus; species Graphiurus murinus. Next base: position 29,003 of record PVLC010007073.1, on the reverse strand, counting down.
CCCTTAAGTCAGTTTTCAGTTTCCCTTCTGAATCTGATTGCCAAGAATCTGTAATAAAGCAAACATTATATTACTGGTAAACTAAAAGCTTTCTCCAAACTGTGAAGGTGTATGAACTGCATGCATTGCTGGAGGCTGCCATGTATTTTTTTTTCCAGTACTGAGGATTGAACACAGCCCTTTTTTATTTTGAGACAGGGTCTTGCTAAATTGCCCAGGCTGGCCTCAAACCTGCAATCCTCTTGCCTTCGCCTCCATAGTTCCTGGGATTATAGGTGTGTACCACCTTAACCAGAACCATACATATTTGAAGTACACCACTACATTAGTACACTAACCCATAGAAATTCCTGAGAGGTGCAGGTATTTTGCAAGAGATGCAGAGAAAGTCCTGGGCAATAAAGTATTGCCGTTGGCCTGGACATTAGCTTCAAGGACAGGATGTATTATGTTTACCATAGATTGATGGGACTAATTTAGAGAATCATCAGTAAATGCTATGTATCTCCTCAGCCTCTCACATAGCCTTTTGTAGACAGAAAGATAAATCTGAAGTTCAGAGCAAGCTCATTTAATTTTCGCCTGACAGCCAGTAATAACGGAAGCATCTTATAAAGGTTATGTTTCAATGAAGAAATCTATTACTGGGCGTACAAAACACACTTGCATTAATTATATTTTCTTTGCACTGCATTTGACAAAAGGTCAAGAAATGACCCCCTCCTCCCAAAAAGGAACATATGAAGAGAATTCTACTTATTATATGAAATTTCCTTTTTCTAATTTCCCAGAAAGTCAATCATATACTCTGTACTTTAATTAGTTACTACGTTTAATTAAGTGTGATGTTCTGAAGATGACTAGCCAAAAACATTATCAGACATATAACAAGGATCAATTATTCTCCATTAGATGAAGTTTCTATATTTTTAAAGTTGCCTTGTTTCTAACATATATTTTACTTCTCACGCTGGAATATTTGAAAATAATAAGAGGCAGGAATAGATCTTTTCATATTATGTCATCTCAAAATGTATCAGGTGAAATGATTTATAAACGACAATGTCAAGGGCCTTGTATTTTCAGAGTTTGAGAAGGTAGGAGGAAATTAGTGTGAGATTGTATTTTTTAAGAAAATTGTGGTGCTTCAATTTCAAAAGTTGCAAATAGTGAAGGATATCTTAAAAGAGAAAAGAAACATTCCTGAACTAGGGAATTTCTAGCCAGCAATACAGCTAAGGCCTTGTCTTATTGCCTCTTTGAAGTCAGATACAAATAATTCTAATCCTAGTTCACTAACTACCAATTGTGTGATATTGGTAAATTTTTTTAATCAGAAAAATAAAAATATTCAGGAAGTCACTTTCACAGTTTTCATGCTTGAAAATGAAAATAATATATTTCTCCTAAGAAATTTAGAAATAAGAAATATAGAAACCTATAATGCACATGGTAGATATGTAAAAACTATTAGTTTCCTTTCACCCTACCTCTTTACTAATTCTGCTCCTGTAATCCATTCGTTCATAACTTTGAGTCAAATTCAGTGTCTTAATCATCAAAAGTATAGCAAGGAGTTGCATAAGATCTGCAGAAAAATTTAAGCTCCCTAGCCTCCCAACCAAATGTGCAGATAGGGAAGGAGGTTCAGGGGAAGGGAGAACCTGAAGATGCTGCTTCCAAGACCAGCTGTATTCCTAGTCTTTGCAGTGGGTAGCACATCTCTCAAAGACAAGCTGCAGATGTACCAGGTGATGATCAATAGTGACTGGCTACCAACTCCTCCCCATCCCAGTGTGTGCTGGTTATTTGGATTCTAGGAGATGGAGGGAATTAGGAAGTACAGAAGGTATGAAATACACCACACCTCATATAACCATGACCACTGCATATGTGCACATTGCTGGATGTTACACCTTTGTTGCCACCATAAGTCACTAGTTCATAGATTTGAGTCAAGTCTCTCAATGCACATAGGATTTAACTATACAAATCCAAGAGTGACCTTCAAATCAGTAGCACCACTATTACCTGGTGCTTGATAGAAATTCAGAATTCCAGACCCTATCCCTAATGAAGCAGAATTTGCCTTTTAGCAGAAAACCCAGTTTTAAAGCATGCAATAGTGGTCTTCTCTCCTTTTTTGGACTGCAAGCTAGAATACAACTTCTAAGAGGGCAAAGATCTTCACCTTTCCTGGACATTGATGTAGCCCCAGGGACTGGAACAGTACCTGGCACATACTGAGTGTTCACTATGGAAATGAACGACTGGACAGGATTGATACAATTCATTGCCATTCAATAACGTGGTGGCTTCGTCAGATGGCACTCTGAAAGATGGCTATTGCAATCAGGAGGAGCAAAAAAAAAAAGCTTATAAAATTAATGCACAAAATATTTATTGAGCAAATTCCAAGAATTCTAAGACTGTAATAAATCAAACAGGTGTTGGTGGGTTGAAACTGACTTTATTGAAGCAAGGCTTTTTTCCTCAGATGATGCTAATTGATGGTATAAAAAAAGAAGTCACATGAACTGCTTTAAATTTTTACCTCTTTAAACAACTTTATTAAGGTATGATTTACACACCATAAAACCACTGAATTTTAAACTTAAATCCAATGATTTTTTTTTCAAATTTAGGGAGGTGTGCAACTCTCACCATAATCCATATTTAGAACATTCTCACCACCCCAATGAAAGCCCTCCTGCCCAATGCAGTTAATCCTTGTTCCTATCCACAACCACAGACAACCTATAATCTACCCTGCAAAAACCAAACCAAACAAACAAACAAAACCCCTGACAATTGGAGGACTCCTCCATCAGGTACACAACTGAAACAGTACTTGTAATTCTTATTGAATATTTAGTAAAGAAGTTCAATAAAGATCTGGGCCAGCACCTGGCTAACTCACTTTCAGTGGCTGTGTGTACTTGGAAATAGTTATTTTTAACCTATTTTTCTTTAACAATACCCAGTAACATTGAAATAGCAATATTAGTATGTAAGAAAAACCATACCAGCATATCTTTCGCTTCATTTGTTATAGGAGCAGACATGCAGAATAAGCCTGACTCCTCAGTTACATCAATACACTGGCTGTGATGCAGCCCTTAAGAAGACTGTGGGAGAACCATGTGAACCGACCTGGAGGGATCCACATGAGATTGCTAAAGGAAAAAGGCAATGTGATGAGAAATGTGAATAGTATGATCTCAATTTTTGTAGGAAAAGAAATCATCTCTGTGTATGCATTTGAATCCTTGCATAACCATCAAGAATGTGCAGAATGGGACACACCAAACTGTTAACACTTACTATTTTAAGGGGGAGTGTGATGAGGCCGGGAGGTGAGGAAAATACTTTGTGTATTGCGGTTAGCAAATATTGCTTGGCTGTTTAAAAAAAAAAAAAAGAAAGAAAAGCCCATAAATTATATCTTAAACACTATAATTACATTTTCCATTAACTCAGATTAACTTCCTTACCCCTGCCTCCTCACCATAAATCTAAATTCTTATGGTTTTTCCAACTGTGTGGGCTAAACCATGAGGTGGATTCTTGAAATCTCTGGGTTATAACTTGAGAGGTTCCAAAGCTGGGTTTCAAATCCACTGCTGCAAGCGTAAAGGGATGAGAATCTAGACAATACAACTTTATTTTGTATCAGGAGCCCAATGAGAGTTAGGATGAAGCCTTACCTCTCCTGGCTCCAAATTGATTCTAACTGAAGGGGGTGGGTTCACACTCAGCCTCTTGTGCTGATGAGATGTAGCCCAAAAGTATTGTTTCAGGGCCACTGTAGCGAAATGTATCCATAAAGCAAAAAAAGAGTTTTGAAAAGGAGACAGCATTGTCAACATCACAAAATGAATTGGTGGCTATATGCATATATAGAAAATACAAATTTGTAGCCAACTGTAGTAGCACATGCTTGTAATCCTAGTACTCAGAAGGCTGAGACAGGAAGGTCACAGATTTGAGGCCAAGACCCAATCTCAAAATAGAAAAATAAGACAGGGCTGAGTGTGTAGCTTGAAGGTACACTGTCCTTAGTTTTAACCTCCATTACCCTCCGCCCCAAAATATACATTTGTAGCTGGGTATGGTGATATCTACCTGTAATCCTAGTATTTGGGAAGCTGAGGTAGGAGGATTAAAATTTTGAGTCTAGCCAGGCAATTTAGTGAGACCTTTTCTCAAAATAAAATAAAATAAAAAGGGCTGGGAATGTAGCTTAGTGATAAAGCATTCCTGGGTTCAATCCCCAGTACCACACACACACACACACACACAGGAAAATACACATCTGTGTGATAGACTTCCTGTAAAAATGGTTAATATTTGCAAAGATTTTTGATTGAACTATACAAATGGCAACTGAAAACTCAGTATAGTTCTTCTGAGGTTCTATTTATTTCCACAAATAAGGTTTCTTTATAAAGTTTTGTCATTTTGGTTGATTTTATCATTTTTATTTTTATAGTTTTATTGGTACATTGTAATTATACATTATACTGAGGTATAGAGTGGTAGGAATATACATGCACACAGCACTCAGTGCATTTCTCTCTGGATCCCACCCTTTCCCTCCCCTTTCCCGTACATGTCACTGAGATTGACATGGGTAATTTCATATGCATACATAGTTATGTTATAGTTAGTTAAGCTGTTACCTTCTTTACATCTCTATCGCTCCTCCTCCTTTCCCAACTAAACCCCCTCCATTGCTCCATTGGAGTCTCTATTCCTCTATCTGAGGTCTCTTTTGTTTCCCAATTTCTACCTAGCTTCCACATATGAGAGAAAACATAACTAGTCACTTTCTGAGACTGGCTAATCTCACTTAGCATAATATTCTCAAGTTCCATTCATTTTCCTGCAAATAAGGTAATTTTGTTCTTCGTTATGGCTAAGTGAAATTACTTTTAAATAAATCTTTACTTTTAAATGAATCTTTTTTATTTAAGTATTATGCCCAGGAAACCACACCAATGATAGTATGCAACTCAATTAATTCTTATTGCAAGTTGAACACACTCATATAACCATCATAGATCTAGAAACAGAAATATTTCATCATTATTCCTAAAAGAAATTCAATCTTGAATTCCAGGGCAGAAAGTCTGAATTACCAAATACATTTGGTGTATTTAGGCAGTTATTCTATCCATAGGGGTTCAGCCTGGGCTGTCTGGGTAAAATTTAAATATGAGTGAGCAAATTTAAATATGACTCCACAGAGGCTACAGACAAAACATCCCTTGGAAAAATGTGTGTGGCTCCATCAATACAGCTCACTGCTTTTTCCATTGTGTCACAGGGTCAACTGTCAGGACCAATGATTTATCCATGTTTGAGTCACAGAACCAAAGCCAAACCCTTGACTCATCTCTGGGTTCATTTTTACCCCTAAGTTTCCTTTGTCACCAAGGTGTAGTGTAATGAAATGCACATGACCCGGCAAGGCAAACGGAACAATGAGACTCCCTGTTCAGAGAAGGTAAAACAGACGATTAATTTGTCAGCACAAAGTGAAGACTCACAAGGCTGAAATATCAATCTCTTTTTCAGGCTATTATTCTTCCTCTGAATAAGAAGTTGCTTGGAATTCACATTCAAGTTAGAATGCACAAGTTCAAAGGCAAGCAGACCTAGTGCTGTAATCCCTATACCTGACAGGAAGCATCTCCAAGAAAGAAGGGGTCTGAGGGGAAGGTTTATAAATGCCCAGTGTTTCCACCCACACTAGATCTTTTGATCTTGCACACACCAGATGCGTAACTATTTGTTGACTTGATCAGATATGATATATGGTAGCCAGGACCAATTGCATGAAAGCAGAGATCTTGGACCATAACATGATTATCACTTATAACAAATGGCCTCTCTAGCTAAGCTAAAAGCCTTCCAAAGCCCAGGGCAGCTCCTGGATTCTTCTGGAAAGTTCTTTTTCCCACTCAAATAGAATGACTGATGGATTCCAGTTTGCTGATTATGAATTCACCAAAATATCTTGGGTTCTCTGTGAGATCCAGGCCACCTGGTTAGAAGGCCCAATGGTTGCTTTCAGAGTCATTCCTGGTGACTAGAAAGTTAGGCCATCCAGAACCAGTGGCCAAGCAACTGAGTAAAATTCAAAAGGATGAAATTTCTGAGTATATGTTCAGGGAAGGAAGCGAGTTTAGGGGAGGGAGAAAGAGACAGAGACACTTCTTATGATTTCCATAACCACCAAAGAACAGAGCCATGGCAAGGTAGCCATGTTAGCCCTCTGACCAGGAAGAAAATTGAGGATTTATTTCATACCCTCCCTGTACACAAGAAGACACCATCCACTTCCTGCCTGATGTCATACCTCAGAAGGAGCTTGAGGCTGAATTATACTTTATGTCTTAACGGTACTGCAGACACAAAGCAGTGTAGACTGGGTCAAAGTAAAACTAATCTAGCCTAAAATAAATAAATAAATGAAAGAGTCATTACCTGAGTTCAATGCAGTCTTCACATACGTAAAAATGGCACTTTTTAGAAATAAGAAATGTCTAAAGAAGCTATTTGGTGAAACTAATAATAGGAATGTAAGAAGAAGAGGGAATGGGAAACCCAGAGAGCTACTGCACCATGGAGACACAGATGCAACACATGTTCCAGGGCTCGGCAGGCACCATGAGTCTAACACAATATACAAACCTATGGACACTCAAAAGCACAGTATATACGTGGTTATCTGAATGGCATATCACAACTGCTCTGCTTGGTGTATTTACACTTAGGCCTGTGATAAATGTTCTTTGAAAAGGATAGTCTTCTATTTAACTTACTACTACTTCAGCAAGTAAGACTTACTACATTTTAGAATGCTGGAGCATTTTGCTACTCTCCCAGAGTTGGAAAGAAGAGTTGGTTTGTATCTCACTCTTCTCATTCAGACCAGCAGTAACTGATGGAGGCAGTACTGGGGATGCTAGGGTGTGCTGTTTGGACTAGCACCTGTTTGCTAACCAGAAAACACTGACAAATAGGCATGTTCCTGCCATCCATGTTATAAGGAGAGACTTCTATTCAGAAAGGTGTGTCAGGACACATACTGTTCATGTTACACACCAGTGTTTCAGCATTAAAACTAGTTTCAATAACTACTAGTTTTCATGTCTAGATTTGAATGTCATATAGTGATGCTATTCTACAAAGCACTGAAATTCTATGCTGTTTCCAAAACAACAACAAATTCTGCTTTGAGGAGTGGTACCTGATTTGGGAAATAAGAAACTAGATTTGGTTTCTTCATTTTACCCAGTAAGCACTCAGACTGTTCTATGTTTCAGGGTGAAATCTGAGCCTATGACAAAACATTCTACTATTTTATTCCACTATCTAATATGAATTTTAACCTTCCTCATTCTATACTCGGATTGTTGATTACCTCTGGATGCTAAGAATGGGTATGTACTATCATTGCTTAATTTGGGAGAGTATGTTAGCTGTTTCAGGTGGAAAGGCCCTGGGTTACAGAAAATGATGTTCTAAACATTGCACTTCCAAAGAATGCCTGGGCCCCTACTTAGTATTTCCTCCCTTAGTCTTTTTCTTTTTTCTTTTCTTCTCTTTTTCTGAGGCTGAAACCCAGGAAAATAAAAGCTGTATCCTCAAATCTTTTTTTTTTTTTAATTTTGAGATAGGGTCTCACTAAGTTGCCCAGGCTGACCTTGAATTTGCAATCCGCCTGCCTCAGCCTTCCCCACTGCTGAGATTATAGGCATGCACTACTATACCTAGCCTCTCCCTTAGTATTTAATACTAGCACACTTCTATCATACACTTCAGGTTTCTTGACTGGATGTTAGAAAGTCTTTTTGTGACTCCTGGTGGATTATCATGGGGTCACTGCTCAAATAAGCTGTCTTTGGGCATTCTTCCTTCTCAGGTCGACTGATATGCAGTGAGGCAGACGTTTCAGGACTTGAGGTCAGAGTGCCATTAGAAAACTGTCTCTACTTGTGTGTTTAGCATATATCTTTACTAATATTAGTAAGTACATATACATTTACTATTCCTCAACTTGTTTAAAAAATAATTTAAGAGAGACTTCACTTATAGAAAAGCAGATTATGATCTCTTTATTGTAATAGTTCTTCTCAAAGCAGATGCTTGAGTGAGTTGGGGTTGTTCTAGTGAACCTAGCTTCTGACACCACCTGCAAGGGTCAACCAAACTCTGCTGACTGAGGGTACAGTCCTCCGGCTTCTAGCACCACTGGCAAGTTATAAGGGTGGGGACAGCCTTAAGATACCCTCAGATGCAATAATTCATTAGAAGGACACACATAACCCACTTGAAACTATTATATTCATGGTTATGGTCTATTGAAAAGAACAAACAAAAAAACTATTAAAATCAGTCAAGAGAACAGAGACAAAGGGCAAAGACTGGCACAGGGCTTCAAATGCAAATGTTTCCAATGTCCTCAAATTGCATGACCCTCCCTAAATTGATGAGTGACAGTGTTCAGGGAGTACTACCATCCAGGGAAGGTCACCTGAGCTCTGGTGTTCAGCGTTTTATTGGGCTCCATTATGCAGGCATCATTAATTTATTGCTCATGTGGTTGATCTCAGCCTCGAGGTTGACTGGATATCATGTGTCCCAAAGCCCATACTCTAAACTGCATGGTTGGTCTGGGTATAGACACTCCTACTCTACCATTGTTCAGTATTGCTGGCCTAGACTTAGTTCTGGTATAGACAGTCTCCACATGAAACAAAGATAGTCTTATCGAATGTGAATGTAAATTACCTCTCCTTCCTCCCTAAAGCTGAAGGCAAAAGAGAACTCTCTTTGGGCAAGGCTAAGTTATTTATTAAACAAACATTTTCCCTGTTTTTACTGAGTATACTAATCCTAGCTTACTCCTTCATTTGATACTTTATTTTTTTATATTTATATTTTTATATTAATTGGTACATTGTAATCATACATCTTTGTTAGGTACAAGCTGATAAAGACATATATGCACACCTTTCTCATTTAACCCTTTTCCCTATCCCACCACCCCACTCCCTCACTCTCCCTCTTTAAAAGTTCAGTTTGGTAATTGAATTTGATATATTTGTGAAAGTACTTCATGTGCATTAGGGTGCCCCCCCTTTGATACTTTATTATGGGAATCATTTTCACACAAAATTGTTGGAAAGTTTTTAAATGAGAAACAAAATAAATCTGAGAGTAAGTAACTCTAATAACATAAAATTAAGACTATCAAAACCAGAAGACAACTTCTAAACAAACGTTAACAATAAAATGAGAACCATAGAGGAAGAGCTTGAAAAATATAGACCATTTCAAATGACATAATTAAGAGGAGGAAAATATTAGTTTTCAGTATTTATTTTTTGTAAACTTTTGCATATTTAACCTTGCTGCTAAAAACTAACCAAGTGTTTTGTTTTTTTTATTGTAACCTCCCTCCAGCCTGCTAGACCTATGTTCAATTTCTGAAAAGAAAAGGAAATTCTTATAAAAATCAACAATTTATGAGCTCAAATCACTTATGATTCCTGTAAGTACAAAGAAATAAGTGGACATATGGTACAAATTCTCACTCATTTCTACTTTATTTTGCAAGTGAGATGTGTAAAGCTCTTCAAGACCTTCCCTACCATACATGAAAACAGAGTAAAGAGTTCTAGATTTACACCTTTTTTTCCCCTTTCCCAACATGCAATTTTATGAATTACATATAGTGGCAGGTCAAGAATTGGGTTTCAATAAATTAGTGAATGACTTTTACTGCACTTGACAAATTCAATGACTATGACAGGAGTATTGCTTAACTTCACCTTTTCTTCTTTTTACTAATTAAATTTGAGATACAGAATCTCCCTCTGATGCACAGTTGAGAGTGGAGTGGAGTATCTATTCAGCAGAAGCTGCTAGGGTCACCTGGTCCACACTTATAAAGAAGTGGTAAGTTCCATAAAGATTCTCGGCTTCATCTGAAATTTCTATTTCTGAGTAATTTTAATGCAGTTGAGTCATTGAGTGCGGGTAGAAAACTATCCTATTGACAGACACATGTGGCATCTATTTTCTAGAAGACAGTCAACATCATTTGTGCTCTCAGAAAAACCAATTGTTCACTACTGCAGAGAACAGAGGAGAATTTACAATGAAACTATTATGAGTTTAAAAGAACAGCATTCGTGTGTTCTTTCCACCTAGGAAGTGTTAAAGACTATGGGTTGCAGCTGAGGGAGAATTAAGGAATCTATTTACACATTTCACTGTGCCTGTGAAGCTGAAAAAGAAATGAACTCAGTTGCAAAAAGTATGTAGTTAGCTCAGGCAATTTCATTGTTTTAGTGTAAGGGAAAATGTCATCAGCTGGAGAAAGGTGAATATTCAGGAATCAAAAAGCCCCAGAAATATTAACATTAAAGGAAAAAATAAAAAAGACCAAGGAAAAGAAGAGGTGATGGAACTAGAAAATGTGATAATGTATGTAGAAGATGTGTGGAATTTGGAGGAAGAAGCACAAAAGGGGAGAGAACCCTCCTAAATCAGGAATTCTCAGCTGGGGTGGGAAAAGATTAGAGCTTCCTGGGGTTTCAGTGTATTTTAGAAAAGAACATTAAAGATTATAATCTTATATTTTGAGTACAGAAGAAAAATGTTTCTTTTTTTTTTTTTTAACATAAACCTTGGTGAGTTCACTTTTACCAAGTCTTCTTGGCTGATGAAGATAAACCCATTCTAAACCAGCAGCCAAGAAGAGTCGCAACAGGAGAGAAGTAAGCAGTTGGAGGAGTGAGGTACAGAATAAACCCATCCCCAGAGGGCAAAGGAACAGGTGAGGGGAGGGGAGAGCTGAGGATTTGTGCATACTTATCAAAAGAGGCTCTTAAGAGTTTAAAAAGATTGAAAAACACTGTTCTAAGTCACCTGATATTATTACTAATATAGTCAGAATCCTACTTGGTAAAAGCCCTTTATTGCTCTGTCTCTCAAAGTCACCGTGAGGACACTTGACTTTTTGGAATATAACTTCTGGTGCTTTCCGGAACCTCGCTGGCCTCTGGGTAGAACACTTTATTTTATTTTGCATTTGCCTGGCATTGTTTTTTGAAAAGCTCAAAGCACTTTATGGGTGCTTATTTCTTAGATTTCTCAAATGGAATGCCTAAAATAGGCTAGAATCCAGTAACACTTAAGATTTTTACCTATAACTCTTCCAAATCAACATATTTTGCTCTTTTTTTTTTTTTTTTTTTTTTTTTTATGCCACTGGTTGTTGTCCATCCTGATAAGTCTCTTGGATTCAGGGCGGGGAGGGGCTATCTTCACGTAAAGACCCTACAAATAACATTAAGAGATCTCTCAGCTTCCACAGCCCTCATTAAAAAAAAAATTGCACCTGCCAATAAAACACAGCTATATTAGGTGAATGTAAGTGAAAACTGTAAGGTAAATCAGTAATTAAAAGAAAAAAAACTAAACTCCATGTAGGTGGAAAACCATAATTCTGTTGCTGTCGCATCAGATCAGTAGCCAATCAGGTCCTGGCAGGCCATATGTGTATTTATAAATATATCTGCTAATGTAAAGGTCGTGCTGCTCACTGCTCAGGGAAATCAAGCACATTTGGAACCATCCCTAGAAGATTTTGGTTTCTTAAAAAAAATATTTTGACAATTTGTGACAAATGCAATCCTGCCCCCATATGTTTTGTACTATTTAAAGGGAAATGACACCCAGTTGCCTTCACCAGCAACACGTGAATTTTTTTTCTTTTAATAATGAAGTTAGGAGATGGGAAGGGAGGAAAGATACCTGCTACCCATACTTTAAAAATGCAAATCTCTCTTCAAATTTTGTATGTCTAGACTAGTCCAAGTAGCTAGAGCTTCCAAAATCTACATGGGAAATTGCAGAAAACTTTCTTCCAAATTGGAAGATAAAGTGGAAAAGTAACTGGAATAACAGGACAGCAATGGCAGATTCTTGCCACAGAACACTGTCTTCTGTCCCCTGGCCTGTTTCTTTCTTTCTTTCTTTTTTTTTTTCTTTTTCTGCTTAGTATGTCCCTTCTCCCTTTCCTAAGAATGGAGAGGAAAAGCACCCTGCTTAGTGTCCTCCTCCCACAACCTCTAAAGAACTCTCTTATGGATTAATTGAGAACATCTCCATCATGGACAAGAATAATGTTCTATTCTAAGGCTGCAAGAGTCAGAAGTCCAGAATAACCTCCCAACATCATATACCCATTCACTGGCATCTCACCCCATTCTTTAGTACCAAAGGACCCACAAGGTTTCCCTGTGGTGTGGAGGACAAAAACTTTCCAGAAAAACAACAAACAAACAACGAAACCACAATCTCATGACATCTTTGGTGGAAAAGAGAATAAAAGCTTCCGACAAGATGGAAAGGTATGAAAATATTTTGAAAGAACTTGTTTAATTGCCCAGCAATGCCTTCCATTCAATTTAGCCCTCAAATCAGAATAACCATGACAGATGGCTCTTGCTAGTTAAAAAAGAAAAATTAGCTAAATTTTCAGATAACACAGCCTTCTGTCGTGTTCTCTTACTCGGAGGCTTGTGCGGTTCGTTCAGCAGGCTCTGAACTGCGGGCTGCTAGTAGATGACCAGCTTTCACTTAGTAGCTGCAGAATTCACACCACTTGATTCCATATGCTGGGAACTCCAAGGGGGAAAGATATTGTCAGTTCAGATGACAAAAGACCTTGCTAGGCCGCCCCTCCCCCATCCATATAGATCCTCCCTTTTACACGCCAGGCAATGAATGTTTCAAACATCAGGACAGAGAGGAGCACCCTGGGCTCTATCTGGCTTGCTATCTCTTTGTAGCAGAATACACTCATATCTGATGCTATAATTACAACCCTAATGGACACACTTAATTTATTTTGGAGAACTGAAGTTGATATCCACTAGTGCTATTATTAAAAAGACTAATGAGAGTTGCTTGGTAAGAAAAGAAAAGATTTATTGAATTCCTTTTGGCACCCGGCACAGCTTAGTAATTTTGAGAGCCCATCAAAACAGCAGATATATACCCTGCTCAGATGTGCAGTACGGGATGTGAGCTGGGTTTCAGATTTTCAATAACAAATCTGTCACTCCGATTTTAATTAGACGGCTTAAAGCAGCTACATCAATAATGGCAGAATGACGGCTTAGTTCAAAGATCATAGAGATGTTACTCTACTTTAATAGTTCTTTTATACAAGTACATATTTCAGAAGTTCGCGAAGCATTCATCTTGACTACCCCTTTCACCAAAGAGGAGAAAAAAAGACTCCTAATTGAATTGAACCACGAATGCTAGCAGTCATCACCATTTCTACACCAGGCTGTTGCATCCAGCTGGTTAGGAGGTCTAATTTCACACCATGCAGCAATGAAATGCTGCTAACTTTTATTTGTGAGTGTAAAACAGTAATATTTCATGACAGCGAAAGGCCAGTTGATGCCGCTGGGTGCACCCTCCTCTGGTCTCAACTCGAGAGACAAATGGAGGTCTCACTTCAGTACTGACAAGTGGGACTTCCTCATGAAAAGCTCGGGAGTGGAGGGAGGCCTGGAGCCAGGAGGAAGGTTGAAGCCCTCCGCCGAAGTTTACACGCAACCGTGAATGCTCCTCAGCCTGTGTGGTACTGGAAGATGGAAGGTAACTTCTAAGTGAAGAATGTAGCCAAAGCCCTCACCTTTTCTTTCTTTTTTTTTCTTTTTTTACAGGTAGGGTATAGAAGGAATTGTCATTGTATTTCCATTGATTTTTTTACATGAATAAAGACTTACTGATTGCATAAATATTTATTACACAAATAATCACTTAGTATATAAATATTAATATATTGGCATATATTCTGTACTTTGATAAAGTGTGTGTGTGTGTGTGTGTGTGTGTGTGTGTGCACAATTACACACCAGATGATGAAGTCTGGTCAACGACGGGCAGTATATGTAACAGCAATCCCCTAAGATTGTAATAGAGCTAAAAATCCTATCACAGCTACTGTAACATCCCAGCCCAAGGCATTACTGATGTTTGTGGTGATGCTGGTGTAAACAAACCTACTGTGCTGCCAGTTATAGAAAAGAGTAGCACATTCAATTAGGTACAGCTCCTAAAACTTGATAATGAATAATTGTTACTGGTTTATGTGTTTATAGTACTGTTCCTTTTATCACTAAGTTAGAGTTTATTTTCCTACTTTTTCTTTAAAAAGTTAACTGAAAGGCAGTATATACTGCTATTCCAGCAGCAGCCTCATATGAATTATGTTTACTGTCTGTTGACTGCACCAAGCAACCGTGTCAAGTGACTGACCTATGCCATCTAGGTTTGTGTAAGCACACACTACAATTTTTCTCACACAATGACCAAATCGCCTAGTAACATTTCTCAGAACATATTTCTGTGGTTAAGTGATGCATGACTGTATTGATTGTTTTTTATTTACTTATTTTGTACTGGGGATTGAATCCCAGGGGATTCTACCTCTAAGCCCTGAACTACACCCTCAGCCGTTTTTAATTTGAAACAGGATCTGGCTAAATTGCTGACATTGTCTTTTAACCTGTGATCCTCCTGTCTCAGTCTCCCAAGTACCTGAATTACAGGTACTTTAAAAATAAAACCATGCAATATATATAGATATATATGTGTGTGTGCCTGTGTGTGTGTGCGTTCTGCTTAATAATCTCGGGTTATTATCTTTCCATGTCAATGAACTCATCTCAAAGTCATAATTTTAACACTTACATAATATCCATTGTGTGGATAATCTGTACATTATTTAATTACTCCCCTCTTGGATATTTAGATTGCCTCAAATTATTTCTTAGTGATCTCTTTCTCTCTCTATATACACATATTAATATATGATCATTTATAATATACATATATACAATTTGATCATTGCATTACAATAAATTATTTTAGGATAAGTTCTCAGAGCTGGGATTCCTATGTCAAAGTATCTGCATTTTTAGAAAAAGAGTTTGTATATATAACAACTGTTTTGATGCCTGGGCATGGAGTGTGTTTTTTAGAAGCAGCTTCTCCTGGATCAGATCCTGACAAAACACTCTAAATCTGCTACTATCACTTTCACAGCATCATGCAAATCTGCAATTTCATCTCCACTTCCTCTGCAAGGTTGTCCATCACTCTCCAAGATAAGCTGTACATTCTCTGGACTCAATCCCTACAAGTCACTCTGTCCTAGTCCACCCTCAGCGATGTGGCCAAGGTTGTTTTGACTCTATACAGACATGACTAAAATCCTCCCAGTTAAGTTTTAATACTGACTTCTGCCATACCTAAGCATCACATGCTTAGGATGAAGACCAAAGCCCACATGCCAGGGCCATTTCATTGTTCTGCGCCAGCTCTGCCACATAAAAACTTATCCTCTATATGCTTCCTAAGTGCTCTGGTACCTACTCAGGAAGCTTTCAGGACCTCTTAGGGCTTTCCTTGGGTCCCCACATCACTCCATACTTCACCCGCCACAGCAGTTTGATGGACGCCTGGTTACCTGTGTCTCCCCAACACTAGAACATCAGATATATCAGATATATACTCCTTATGTGCCATTCAATAGGAAAAAAATCATTATTCAGTGCCCACTTTAAAAATATAATTACTGAATTCAAGATCATCTCTTTGGAAGAACAAGGGACTCAGATCTAGTCCCTGTTTCTCTCTGGTGTGGCATATATTCCAATGGGGGAAGGGCAGGCCAGAAGCTGAATAAGTCAACATGTGGTATGGTAGATAGTGGTAAGGAGCAGGGATGATGCAGGCACAGGCAGGGGTTGGAGGACTTGTGACTGAGGAGTGAAGAGTCAGAGGAGGTCTTCCTGGAAAGGTGACATTTGAAGAAAGGCCCACTGGCATCTAGAATTGGGAGAGGCCAATCTCGCATCATTAAGCAGCTGGTTCCTTCCTCTGGTTTCACATACTAGTGCCCTATAAAATATACTGCTTCATAAAAGGGGTCTGCTGCTTAAAATATAAGAGATTATTTTTCTCAAATATAACCTCTTGTATTTTGTGCTAGACACTAAATAAAATGACTTTTTTTTTAATTGCTAGGGATTGAATGCACAACCTTGAGCATGCTAAACCATAAAGTGATTTTTAAGCCAGCATAATTCCTTAAACAATGAAAGCTTCTAGTAGGAAGCCCTTAACTATTAGGAGAACTGATCTATCAAGAGGCTCAAGTTCATACCATATGTAAGCAACAGAGCTGGGATTCAATTCCTTGTCTGCTAACTCCAGAGCCCACATCTCTCCACTCCTCCCTGAGATGTAAACTGGACCAGCAGGCTGCCAGGTCATTTTAATTCAAATTTGATGGAGCTACACAGCATTGGTATTGCTTGGTCTGAGTTTTTTTCCCACATGTCTTTGCTGTGTGTTTGGACACTTTTGACAGTCTACACTGAACATAATCTAAAATGATCTTTCTGTTAAAAAGTCAACAGATGTGTCCTGTATGTTCAAGGGTGAGTGCGTGCGTGCGTGCGTGCGTGCGTGTGTATGTGTATTTAATCAGAAGACATTTCAGATGATATTTCTTCTCAAAAATTGCAGGTAATTCTAATGGTGAATACAGGTAAATGCTTTTTAAAGATGTGCCTAGAAAGTACTGCACCTGGCCTGACTATCTACATCAGATCACTGTCCAGTTCTGACTTCTGCTCCTCACTGCCTTTTCTTCTTCATTTTCTTTCTTTTTTTTCTTCCTGCTTGCTTCCCTACTTCCAGCTGCCAGCAAGTCAGATAATTAAATGCCAAAGCAGTGACACTTGGCATTTCAATGAGCGCTCTGTATTTACTATGCCGTCTCTCTCAACAGCCCTCCTGCTCAGCATGCGTGCAGGCTCTAGTTGCTCTGCTGAACTGAAGCGCTCCTTTGTTGCAGAGCTGGACGAACTGAAGAAAGATGAACTCGGGCAGCCGCCCAGAACTGGGGGAATCAGCAGATTCTCCAGCCTTTCCTTGCCACCTCTCAGAGTTTATGTCCTCAATTCAATTAAAGAAGCATTTGTTAAAACCTTAGCCCTCTGTGCTCAGCTCTCTGCTGGGACACTTTTAAAATGGATTTGGTATTCAAGGAAACAGAATCTTAGGACTTTTCATTTCGACCAGGTACTACCAGAATATTGTACTCTATATGGTTGGAAAGTCATTTTGCTTTTACAGTTCACCCCATTTTATATGAAAGCTATTAGTCTGAACAGAAGTAGACATTGGTTGCCAAAGTCTGACTATTCCAAAGCTGTAGTTTAGGCGCTGGAAGAACCACATCATGTCATGTGCTCAGGCTGCAGCTCAGCCATTGCCTCCCCCTGGGAGTTCTCCCTAATCCATGAGTCTAGGTCACCTTCCCTCCTTGGTATTCTCATGCAGCTCGTACTCTGCACAGTCCCAGGCTATAGCTAGGATAGAAACCCTGTCTCATGCACTGCCATTGTCCCACTGCCAAACAAGATGCCAGAGCACACCAGGAAGGCAACACATAGTTCCAACTGAAATGCTTTGCAAGTGAGATCATAAAGTATTTCCAAATCTGGACAAGTCTTTTGTACTACATATGGTCCTAAAATTATCAATATGATTATTAAATTCACACATTTTTATTCATTCACTCATTCAAGCAACAGGTATTTATTGAGCACATATTGTTTTCTAGGCATTGTTCAAAAGACTTGGAATTCAAATATCCTCTTCCTTTCTCCTGTAAGAGCCTTTATTTTTCTCCAGTCAAGAAGACAATTCATAGCCGGGAGTGGTGGAGCACGCTTGTAATCCCAGCATTCGGGAGGCTGAGACCGGAGGATCCGGGTTCGCGGCCAGCCTCAGCTACCTAGTGAGGCCCTCCGCAACTTACTGAGACTCGGTTTCAAAATAAAGAATAAAAAATAGGGCTGGGGGTATAGCTCAGAGGTAGAATGCCCCTGAGTTCAATCACCAGTACTGCAAAAAAAAAAAAAAGACAATTCATGGGATACAATAATTAGCTCATGAGTACTTTTAGAGAATTTTCCAATCAATGACTACATCATGGATGGTCTGAGGCAGAAGCCACCTTACCACTCTTTACATTGCCAGTGCCTCATATGGTATATGGGAGCTAATAAACACTCAATGAGTATTTATGAAAACATGGGTATGAAAACATGGTAGACCTCCTGCATGGTGGAGAAGAAGGAAGATGAAGAGGATGAGGAAGAAGAGGAGGAGAGCATTTACCTACATGGAAATAATTTACTATGGGAATTTTATTTGGGAGTAAAGTCAACAAGTAATAAGCAAGGAGGTGACAAATCCTTAAGTGATATTCTACCACCCCCATATGCCTCATTTCCCATGAATAAACATCTGCTTCCAGTTAAGATAGAGTAACAGGGACTGTATTTACTTTCTGATCTGAAATACACATATATTAAAATACATAAAACAATATTTTCCAAGACATGGACCTTAGGCAATGAAAGACAGTGATCCCCAAAAGGCAAAACAAAATAGAGTGAGAACTACTGTTGCCCCACTGGCTTCCTGGAGAAAATACCAGGTAGCAA
Organism: Graphiurus murinus; assembly: GCA_004027655.1. Classification (NCBI taxonomy): domain Eukaryota; kingdom Metazoa; phylum Chordata; class Mammalia; order Rodentia; family Gliridae; genus Graphiurus; species Graphiurus murinus. The sequence continues at coordinate 10,374 of PVLC010007073.1, read as the reverse complement.
AACAAGGAAGAAGGATCCAGGGAGAATGCAGTAGACCCCCTAAGTTGAAGAAATAGAGTTGTTATCAAGGTAGCTGGAGCCCACAGGATCCAATTGCAAATTTTACTGAGAACAGCTCCGAAAGAGAAGACTTGCAGAGGATCCCCTTAAGTATCCAGTAAAAACTGAAAAGTGCATGCATGTAAGAAAACTGTGTGAGTGCAAGGAAAGAACCAAAGGATTAGAGGGAGCAGTGCTGGGCACTTGGAGAGGGTCCTCGTTGCTGCTTCCTCCAGCCAGGCTGGAAAACTCAGTTCAGATGAGACTGGGTACAGCACTCAGGATGGTCCTATATCAGTAGGAGGGAATAATTAACCCTAGACTGAGTATCACCTCAGAGCTGTCTAACAAATTATAACAGCAAGATCGGAAAGGATCAAACTCTTTTTAAGTAACTTACCTACACTGCAGAGCAAAGTGAGAGAATATATGCAAGAATCCAACCAATATCAAGAATTCAACAAAATATCAAGTACCAAATAAGATAAAATTCATATTTTCTGGTATCCCATCAAAACTACCAGGAATACATATACTTCAATAAAGAAAGTATACATATACCAATGGCAAATAAGTAAATGAAAAGATGTCCTACATCATATGACAGCAAAGAAATGCAACTTAAAACAATAATAAACCACTATACACATCTATTACAGTTGTCAAAAACTGTAACATTGACAACAGCAAATGCTGGTGAGGATGTGGAGCAACATAAACTCTTATTCATTGCTGGTGAGAATGCAAAGAAGTACTTTGCATTGGAAGACAGTTTGAGCAGTTTCTTACAAAGCTAAGCATGTTCTTACAATATAATCAAGCATTTATACTCTTTGGTACTTACCCAAAGGAGTTGAACCTATGTCCACATTACAAGCTTCAAAAAGATGTTAATGACATTTTTACTCATGATTTCCAAAACTTGGAAGTAACAAAGACATCCTTCAGAAGGTGACTAGATAAACTGTGATACTGGAATAATGGAATACTATTCAGCACCAAAGAGAAATGAGCTATCAAGTCATAGAAAGACATGGAGAAACTTCAGATGTATATTACTAAGTGAAGGGAGCCAATCTGTAGAGGCTACACACTGTATGGTTCCAATTATACTGCATTCCGGTCAAGGCAAATGTATAGAGAGAATAAAAAAGATCAGTGTTTGCGAGGGGTTTGGGGAAGGAAGGAATAAATAATCAGAATACAGAAGACTTTTAGACAGTGAAAATATAAAGGTAGGTACATATCATTATACATCTATCAAAAGCCATAGCATGTAAAACATCAAGAGTGGGCCCTAATGTCATCTATGGACTTTCAGTCAGCATAGGTTCAACAGTTTAAAAAAGGGCCATGCCCATTGGGGGACAGGGGAAATCTCTGTACCTTTCTATCAGCTTTGCTGTGAACTTCCTGCTCTAAACAAATTAGTCTTTTTTAAAACCCCAAACTACCAAGAATGCAAAGGAGCAGGAAAACATGACCCACAGTGTGAAGAATAATCAAGCCATTTTCAATGGATGTGGTAAGTCACACAGATGTTAGAGTTAGCTGACTAAGCCATCAAAATAGTGGTGATAAGTATATGCCTTAAATTCAAAAAGTTAAGAAGAGACATGGAATGCATATTTTAAAATGAGTCAAACTAAAAAATGACAATGTCTGAGCCAGGCGTGGTGGCGCATGCTTGTAATCCCAGCATTTGGGAGGCTGAGACCAGAGGATCCGGGTTCGCGGCCAGCCTCAGCTACCTAGTGAGGCACTCCGCAACTTAGTGAGACTCGGTTTCAAAATAAAGAATAAAAAAAAATAGGACTGGGGGTATAGCTCGGAGCTAGAATGCCCCTGAGTTCAATCCCCAGTACCGCAAAAAAAAAAAAAAAAAAAAAGACAATGTCTGGTAGGAAAATTATACTGGCAGGAATTAACAATGGAACTAACATTGAAAGAGCAAACAATTGTGAAGGCAAAGACAGAGCAAAAGAACATATCCAAAAGGAAACCCAGAAAGGAGAATTTTAAAAAGCAAACAGCATCAGTGGGCTAGCCCAAACATGTGTCTTCAGAGCCTGTAGTCTCTCTGCTGTCCTGTCATCTCAGCTACACATGATCTGTGACCCTCACCTGCTACAATTTGTATGCTGAGGTGGCTACTCAGGATGATGTGTACTGTGGAGCCCCAAGGCAGGATGTGTGTGATCCATTGTGTGTGGAGGGCACAGTCTATATTCATCACCTTCCCTATACAAACATGGGATCTGGACTAAAATACACACATAGATATAAGAGCATGTCCTCAGTACAAAACTCAGTCCTGTGCACGTTGCCACAGCTAAAACAATTAGAAACTAGGAATCATTGGAGTGGAGCAAAGAGCTGCTTTCACACAATAAATCCTTGTAAAAACCCAACCAGTTCTGAATTTAGTCTTCACATATTAGTATGGCCCAAGGCATCTGAAAAACTAGCATCTAATTAAAGATAAAATAAAAATTTTACTACAGCCCACTACTCAACACATAAAATTCTTTTCCCATGAAAAGAGCTTACATTAATATGGCAATTAGCTCAACTATTTTTTTAAACGGAAAAGAGCCCTTGCTTCCTGTCTCCTTTCCAAGAGCATATGGCAGAGTCTTGAGGCCCAGGGCATGGATGCAGCAACAGCTCCAGTTGCTGGCACCGGAGGTTTGGCACGGACTCAGCACCATTAATTTATTCAATTGTCCAAACAAGGGATGGCATGGAATCACCAGGTCACAAAATTTAATGGCCAGAAGGGACAGCAACAGATTATCAATCCATGATTGATGATCATTTTTGGCTGTCCCAAATTCATTCTCCCTTCCTAATTCAACCCAACTTCTTGGGGTGTAGGGGGAAAGGCTCGGAAATCAGCTCTTTTCCTTCAAGTGCAGTATGAGCACAAGGGGAAAGTCAGGAGCAAGCCACTCTCTGAAAGGCAAAGGGACTGGGTCAGCCAGAGGTTGAGCATGTTATCTATTAAAAGTTGGGCCAGTGTTAGATCGTCTCCTCCGGGCATTTTGAGTAAGTTTTTTAATTGTTAAATGAATTGGTTGGAGATTGTTCATCATAGGGGAAGTGTGCTGATCAAAACTCAGACTCACTCATGAACTCTGAAAGATGACTTGGGTTCCACTCAATTCCATGCATGCTCCCCAAGTCCCTCCTCAACCCTGTCAGCCCCTCACAATCCCGTCTTCATTACTGCACCTTTGAGCTAGAGTTAATAATTGCCTTTGCCTCAGAAGGATGTTATGAAGGGGAGTTAAAACGTTTAAACATAGCAAAGGATAAACATTAGCAATAATAACTAATAACAATAATAATATTGTTATTGCCATTATTATTTTCTATTGTTTTATATTTACCACACTGGAGAAAATACCTATCACATGAATTTATTTAAGACCAAATGCTACACTGTATGCCAAAGGTATCATTTAACCACACGATGCTATAAAAATTGGGGTGGTATGCATCATAAATGTGAAATCTTTGGCTCAGAGAAACTGCTTTTTACACTTTACTGATGAGATTCAGAGAATCTACAGCCTCCCCACCACCAATAGCACGCAAAGCTGTGTGAGTGTGTGCAGATGCATCTCTATAATAGGAGCAAAGGCCAGAGATTGGTCCATAGCCTTATCTGTCAGACTCCTAAAACCATCCATTCCTGGAAAAGGATGCACACCATTGTTCAAGTCCCTTTTGCCCTTACCTAGTGCTCTTCTGAAATTCCAGTTGGGACCCATAATGAATATAGTGTCCAAAGTAGCTGCTGCTCCAAATTTCTTGCACTTCCCCACAATTCAAGAACCTTCAATATCCCAAAGCCAAGATGTGAGCCCCCCCCCCCCACACACACACACACAGTGGGTTGGTGGCTCAATTAAGGGCTTGCTGGCAGGAGGAGGAAACCAGCTCTGGTGACAGGCTGATGCATCAGCTATGAAAGAGAGGTTTCTTCCCTCTTTTCCTTCCACCAGAAGTGGCTACTTCAGGGTGCTCTTCAAAGAAAAACAACGAGAAAGGCTGCATTTCTAATATGGTTCCCCCAATCTTCTGGAATAAGGCCATGCTGGCATATAAAGATAACTTTAAAGTCTAAATAATGTGAGATGGGGTAGGGGTGGGGAAATGATGGACTGGAGTGGACCTTACGTCAGTATAGGGCTCAAAGTAAGGACAATTCTCTCGGGCATTTTTCTACCTCTGTATCTCAGTATCCTCATCTGTCAAGGAAGGCATTTGTGAAGAGTACTTATGCTTCCCTTCAGCAATATCCTTATGAAAATCAATGCAAAAAAAAAAAACCCACAATTTTATGTATGAAAGGCCAAACATTTTACTGGATATCAGTCACACTTGCCAGATATAAATTATGGCAAATCTAAAGTAATAGAATCCAAAGTAATGAGTTTTTAATAGCATGGAAAATCTTCAGCATAGGCCCACACTATGTCCACAGTCCTAACAGTTGAACAGAACACGTTAGCCCTTGCCAACAGACACTAAAGTGGAGGCTTCAAAAACGACTGGGAAGGTGAAAAAGGAGATCCTTTGACAGAGTTAAAATGATCACTAAATATAGAAAAGAAAAGCCAAGAAAATTAAAACTTCACTTGTAAATAAAATAGGGCTGTTTCATTGTGAAAATAATGCCTGCAAATTTTTAAGTAATTTAATGTGAAACTCATTTCCCTTCTTAATTAAAAACCCAGACAATGTCACATGTAATTTTAAAATGCCAAGTGGATGGGGAATGTGAGAGGAACAAAGAGAAAAGATCCTCTCTTTTGAGGAATGTCTCGTCACCCAACTTAATATCCTCTGAAGTTGGTGCATATTCTCTGTATTCTTGTCTGTAGCGTTTGCAATTTTTGGAGGTCTGCACTGCTTCATGTAGGAGGTATAAAAGATGCAGCTTGAATATTAACCTCCTCAGTGAAGTCTCCCCTGACTTGCTGAGGAATCACACCCTCCTAACTCCAAATCTCATATGGGCCATGATTTATAGTGCTAGCTCATTTACAGGCAAGTATGCTGGATCCAGGTTTTCAGATGCTCACTGAAAAAATCCGTAAGAAAATCCCATTCCTCTAATGAGAGATCTCAGATAGTTTAAAACACAGCTGCATGAACATAGTTCCCTCTCTGCATGGTGCAAACTGGGTTCTGGCTTATGGATGGCCTACCTGTGATTTTTCATAAGGAACATGATATCATTCTTTGCCCTGAGCTTGCTTATATGGAATTGTGCACAAAATCAAAGCACCTTGATTGCTAATGGGAGCTAATTCAACGTAGTCAATGTGAGAACCTCATTTGGCTGGCCTCCTAAGTCCATTTAGCTGTACAACCAAGCTGGCTTTTTGTTGATATTCTCTTCATAGTCTTTGTTTTAATAATTTGTTTGAGGTTTCGTTGTGAATAATGTGGTTCTTCTGCAGCATAAAACATCTAAGCTCACTTTTTGTATGCTCATATTTCTGTAACATAGAGCACCCGATAACTTCAAGTGCATCAGGTCTGAATTAGACCTGGCATACTATTATGTAACAAAATTCTAACAATCTGCCCTTGAAGGTGTATTAAAAAATCTTAAAAAAAAAATGCATGTCATCATCACCATTCAAAAACTGCAAATGAGACCATAGAATTAAGAGTCCTCATCAGTTACCAACATGCTGTTCCAAGGTCTAGAGGCTTGCATATGACAGCAATTGGCCAGAGCAGCACCTCTGGACGCCAGGGAATCAGAACCACTTTGTCTTTGGGTTCACTCAGCATGCTTGTGCTAATGGTGTGCCACAGGCAGATTAACTCCCAGTATCTCCTGCTATGCTGAAATGGAGACCACAGAATGTCTGGCCTCAAGGTTGCCACAGTCTGCAACAAGCATGAGATGCTTCTAGGAGCAGGCTGTGTTAAAGATGCTGCTTGACAAGTTGACGTAAAAGAGGCTATAAATATGCCATTGGTTCCCGATGCTGGAAAATTCTTCCTGACATGAGAATGGTGTTTCTCACTGACGCTGAGAAAAGCACTTCAGATGAGTTTCAGGCCAGCTGAATCTGAATCTTGATGGATCTCTCAGCTAAACTCTGGTAGAAACCTCCCCCCATGTAAGTGCCTTCAAAGCACCCTATTATTTTTCTTTTGTGGCTCTTAGCCCTTGTTAAGTAAACAATTTAATACTATTGGTCGTTCTCATGGGGCTACAAGCTTCATGAGGGCAGAGATCTTGTTTATGTTCTTCATAGCTCAACTCTCAGGTTACGAGCAGAATTCCCAACATGTAATAGTCATTCAACAGCTATCTGTGGAATGAAAAATTCTGCAAAATACCCTAGCTTTCTTTACCCCAAACTCTTTTCACTGCCTTTATCCTCATCTTCTCCCTCTACTGCCTCATGGAGAGAATGCAACTAGCTCTAGGACCTATTGATGATCCCAAGATTAAAAAATGCAATTGGAATACTTAACCTTGCTAGCATTTTGACTACAAAACCAGCAGTTAGTGACACAGACACCAGACTCTAAATATTTCCATTTTCATAAGAAGAGTGATGAGCAGTGTTAGAGGCATGCTCATTACTTTTATGGCATTTATAATTTAATAAGAAAGAGAAATCTAAAAAATATAATCAGCAGATATGGTCACCCATAGAAAGTACTTAAGTGATGCCTAAAGAAGGATCACTTCAAGGAAATAGAAATATAAGAGATATGAAAATCACTGGCCCAGGTATATCTTATTAAAAGTTGCCTGGCTTAAGGCTTTTTTATGCTTTAAAGGGATCAAAATTGATTGTGATGAGTATGGTACAATTCTGACACTAATTCTAAATCTCTTGAATTTTAAGCAGGGTCCAATAATTTTCTCTCCATTACTACTTAAACCAATTGTCCTTGTTTTTCTCCAAGGCCTTGTTGTGGGTTAAATGCTTTTGTCCCTTCCCCAACTCATGTTGAAACTAAGTCCCCAGTGTAACAGTGTGGGAGATGGGGCTTAACAAGAGGTGTTTAGGTCATAAGGGCTCCACTCTGAGGAATGCTATATAAATAGGGCTTGCAGGGATGGATTCATTCTCTTCCATCCTTCTACCATGTGAGGATCCAGTGCTTCTCCTCTCTGGAGGATGGTGTTAAAGGTGCCATATTGGATGCAGAGACTGGCCCTCACCAAAAACTAAACCTGCTGGTGCCTTAGCCTTGGATTCTCCAGCCTCCAGAACTGATAAAAAGAAATTTCTGTTCTTTGTAAGCTGCCTAGTCTTAGGCATTTGTTGTAGAAGTTAAAAACAGACCAAGGCCTTCAGAAAGGTTATAGAGATGCAGACAGATTCTGCATCAATACAGAGGCTCTTTGGAGGTTTAAAGTGGGTTCTTCACATTGCCATGGAATCAGCCCACTAATCAATTCATACTTAATAAGTACCAGCTACCAGGCACAGCTTAAGAATTGTAACTTCATGTTAATTAGCTCAATGTAACCATATTCAGTACAGTTGTAGGGGTTTTTTTTCCAAATATTTTCTGTCTGAGGTTGGTTGAATACACAGAGGTAGAACCTATGGATAGGATACAGAGGGTTGACTACATACAATTTTTATTAATTAAAAAGTGAGAATATGGAAAAGAAAAAAAAAACTATGCATATCCAGTACAGTTATATGGTTTTTTTCCTCAAATATTTTCTGTCTAAGGCTGGTTGAATCCACAGAGGTAGAACCTATTGATAGGATACAGAGGGTTGACTATATACAATTTTTAATCAATTAAAAAGTGATTAATTTTTCTGGGCGTGGTGGCACACACTTGTAATCCCAGCATTTGGGAGGCTGAGACCGGAGAATCTGGGTTCTCGGCCAGCCTCAGCTACCTAGTGAGGCACTCCACAACTTAGTGAGACCCTGTTTCAAAACAAAGAATAAAAAAAATAAGGCTGGGGTTATAGCTCGGAGGTAGAATGCCCCTGAGTTCAATCTCCAGTACCGCAAAAAAAAAAAAAAAAAAAAAGTGATTAATTTTTATAAAAGAACAGTTTCATTACCATCTTATAACAACTTACAATGTTGAAGTGATAAAATGAGAACATTTGAAAGACAGAGAGAATAATTAAAATGTTAAAGAGTTTGGGGAATTAAGGTTCAAGCTGTAGAAACTGGAAAGAAAAAGGAGATTACAATTAGGAGACCAGAAAGGTCATGGGGTAGAGAGGGTCTTGAGCAGTTTGTCAGGGCAGGAAATAAAGGAGAATGCTCATTTCCACAGGGAAGTAGACCTAGAAAGCAGGAGATGGGCCACCATGGGAAGTGTGTATGAGGTGGGAGAGAGAATGGATTAATTGTAGGGAGGGATAGAAATACATAAGTTGAATATAAGGAAGGAGGAAATGCCATCCACAGACTACAGGAAATTTGGGGGTCCTCAAAAGGCTAAGTCAGCCCACTGTGAAACTATTTCTGGAAGGAAATCCTCTCCCATTGTCCTCCAGACATTGACTTCCATCCACACTGGAAAGAAAATGACTGAAAGGAGACATGGAAACCTACGCATGTTAAATGTTTGTCAGTCGAGGAGGCAAAAGGGTTGGTGTCAGTCACTTCCATTAGGAAACTAGAAAGGGACAAATAAAACTAAATGGCAATGGGTAACAGACAGGGGAATGAACAGCAGGCATAAACATTTAATCCCAGAGGTAGGACATGATAAAATGGGAGGCAAGGCATCAGCAAGCCAAACTCTAAAGACCAGATGTTTTGCCTGGCTGGAGCTGAACAAAACCAGGAGGACCTTTGTCATACTTGCCCAAGTACAGCTCTGCTTCCCAATTTGTGTGAAGAAGTGGTTAATTTAATCATTTTAGGGTTGGTCTGGACTCATACCACTTATTGTTTTGCCAGTTGATCAGGATATCGTCATTCTGAAAATCCAGAAGTCTTAGTCTTCAGAAACGAATCTTTGCTCTCTTGAAAAATATGTCTTATGAATAATTAAGCCCACTACTTAGAGGGCTAAGACAGGAGGGTTGCAGGTTCAAAGCCAGCCTCAGCAACTCAGGGAGACCCTATTTCAAAGTAAAAAATAAACAGGGCTGGGAGTGTAGCTCAGAGGTAGAATGCCTCTGGGTTCAATCTCTTATACAAGGTAAAATAAAATAAAGAAGGGCATTCAAAATCCTAAGAGATATCTCAAACATTTTTTGAGAGCTGTGTCAGGCTCTGTGCCCCCATATCTGCCACAGAGGGAGGAAGAGAGTTACATACAGTTTTAATCTTATTCCACCTGCAAAGTAATTGCGTATGCTTAAAAAGAAATGTTGGATTGGCCTGTCTGATTTTATTATGCCTTTTTAGAATGGCACATTTTAATTCCTTTCTTGTTTTCATGTAGTGCTATTGTATTTATTTGCTAATGCAGAGAACCAGAAAAGAACATAACATTCCAAAATGTACTCTTTCCCATGCTTTGCCCTTCCTTATCAGCATGGGGTACCTGTACTTGAACTTTTTTTAAACAGCTGCATAAATTAAAAAAGAAATTATCTGACTACATTGCCTCTTTTTTTTTTGTCTCTTTTATTACTCCTTCATATGTTAAACACAACTCTATCTAGGGTATCTTGGCATGAAGAATCTATCTCTCCCCCACATCCCCCTCCCAAGGAAAGTCATGCTTACTGGTGCCAGGTTCTGAAGAGCTTGTTACAACTCTAGTCCTTCTTACTTATAATTATAAAATATTTTAATATATAATGTTTACATTTTGCCACATCCTAACATCCTACAGTATTTATATAATTGAATGAATTCTTCTTTAACAAGTAGCCTATGACAGAAAATAAAGAAGTGTCTTTTCTTTTTTTCTCATTGATAAACCTGAGGGCCCTGTATGAATGTAAGAAAAGATGCTTCATGAATGTAATGTCTAAATAAGTACAAACTAATAAATACATAAGATTATTTTTGTTTTGATCAATTAAAAGGGCATACATTGTTGGTGGGATTGCAAACTTGTGCAACCACTATGGAAAACAGTATGGAGGATCCTCAGATGAATGGGAGTGAACCTACCATATGACCCAGCAATACCACTACTGGGTATATACCAAATTATCAGACCGATGCATGTGTATCTATGTTTATAGCAGCTCAATTCACAATAGCCAAACTATGGAAGCAGCCAAGATGTCCAACCACAGATGAATGGATTACAAAACTATGGGATATGTACACAATGGAATTTTACTCAGCCATAAAGAAGAATAAAATCATGTTCTTTGCAGGGAAATGGATGCAACTGGAA
>PVLC010007072.1:9506-65508 GCA_004027655.1 Graphiurus murinus | reverse complement strand
CTTCTCCACATCCTCGCCAGCAGTTGTTGTTGTTCGTGTTTTTTATGATTGCCATTCTGACTGGAGTTAGGTGAAATCTCAAGGTAGTTTTGATTTGCATCTCTCTGATTGCTAATGATGTGGAACATTTCCTCATACATTTATTGGCCATTTGTATTTCTTCTTTTGTGAAGTGTCTATTTAGATCCTTTGCCCATTTATTGATTGGATTGTTTGCTTTCTTAGCTGTGATTTTCTTGAGTTCTTGTATATCCTAGATATTAGACCTCTATCTGTAGAGTAACTGGCAAAAATCTTCTCCGACTCTGTGAGTTCTCTGTTTAGGTTCTTGATAGGTTCCTTTGCTGCACAGAAGCTCTTCAGTTTAATGAAATCCCATGTATTGATCTTCCTGAAGGTTGCTTGTGCTTTTGAGGTCTTGTTGAGAAAATTTTTTACCTGTGCCTATGTGTTGAAGTGTTGGTCCTATGCCCTCTTCAAGTAGCTTCAAGGTCTCTGGCCTGACTTCCAGGTCTTTGATCCACCTTGAGTTGACTCTTGTGCAACTCAAGAGTCAGAAAGTGGGGTTTATTTCTAGTTTCCTGCATATGGTTAACCAGTTTTGCCAACACCATTTGTTAAAGAGGCCATCCTTTTTCTAGTGTATAATTTTGGCTCCTTTGTCAAAAATCAGTTGACTGTAAGTCTGTGGGTCTGTTTCTGAGTCTTCTATTCTGCTCCATTGGTCTGTGTGTCTGTTTTTGTGCCAATACCAAGCTGTTTTTATTACTGTGGCTTTGTAGTATAGTTTGAAGTCAGGTATTGTGATACCTCCTGCATGGTTATTGTTGCTAAGAACTATTTTGACTATCCTGGGCTTTTTGTTTTTCCAGATAAATTCAAGGGCTCATTTTTCTATTTCTGTGAGGAGCACCCTTGGTAATTTCATGGGTATTGCATTGAATCTGTAGATCAGTTTTGGGAGGATGGCCATTTTGATGATATTTATTCTGCCTATCCAAGAGCATGGTAGATCCTTCCATTTTCTAAGGTCTTCATCGATTTATTTTTTCAACTTTTTGTAGTTTTCCTTGTAGAGGTCTTTTACCTCCTTGGTTAGGTTTATCTTTAAGTATTTTATTTTTTGAGGTGCTATTGTGAGTGGAATCGTTTTCTGGATTTAATTTTCAGTGGGTTTATGGTTGGCATACAGGAAAGCTTCTGATTTTTTAAGATTGATTTTGTATCCAGACACTTTGCTGAATTTGTTGATCAGTTCTATGAGTTTTTTGGTTGAGTTTATTGGGTCTTCTATGTATAATATCATGTCATCTGCAAAAAGGGATAATTTTAGTTCTTCTTTCCCTATCTTTACCTCTTTGATTTCCTTCTCTTGCCTTATTGCTCTGGCTAGAGTCTCAAGTACTATATTGAACAGAAGAGGTGATAATGGACATCCTTGTCTTGTTCCTGTTTTTAGTGGGAACTCTTGCAGTTTCTCTCGATTTAATATGATATTGACCGTGGGCTTATTGTATATTGCCTTTATGATGTTGAGGTATGTTCCTTCTATTCCAATTCTCTGAAGTGCTTTTAGCATGAATGGATGTTGGATCTTATCAAATGATTTTTCAGCATCAATTGAGATGATCATGTGATTTTTGTCTTTGATTCTGTTTATGTGGTGAATTACATGGATTATTTTTTGGATGTTGAACCAGCCTTGCATCCCTGGGATGAACCCGACTTGGTCATGGTGTATAATTTTCTTGATGTGGTTTTGAATGTGCATTGATAGTATCTTGTTTAGCAGTTTTGCATCTAAGTTAATCAATGTTATAGGCCTATAGTTTTCTTTTCTTGAGCTGTCTTTATTTGGCTTTGGTATTAATGTGATGTTGGCTTCGTAGAATGTGTTTGGGAGGGTCCTGTTTGTTTCTATTTCATGGAATAGCTTGAGGAGTATTGGGATTAGCTCTTCTATAAATGCTTTATAAAATTCACTTGGAAAACCATCTGGCCCTGGGCTTTTGTTTGATGGTAGACTCTATTGCTGTTTCTATCTCTTTGATTGTTATTGGATGATTTAAGTTTTTGATATCATCTTGACTCAATTTAGGAAGGTTATATGTGTCTAGAAATTTGTCAGTTTCTTCTAGATTTTCCACTTTGTTGGAGTATAGGTTTTCAAAATAGTTTCTGAATATCCTCTGTATTTCCATACTGTCGGTGGTAATATCACCCTTTTCATCTCTTATTTTGGTAATTTGGTTCGATTCTTTCTTTGTTTTGATTAGGTTGGCCAATGGTTTATCTATCTTGTTTACTTTTTCAAGAAACCAGCTTTTGGTTTTGTTGATCTTCTGTATTGTTTTTTTTATTCTCTATTTCATTAATTTCTGCTCTGATTTTCATGATTTCCTGTCTTCTGCTGGCTTTGGGGTTAGACTGTTCTTGTTTTTCCAGTGCTTTGAGCTGTGTCATTAGGTTATTTATTTGTTGATTTTCTGTTCTTTTTATGTGGGCACTCAGTGGTATAAATTTTCCTGTCAGTACTGCCTTTAAGGTGTCCCAGAGGTTTTGATATGTTGTGTCTCTCTTTTTCTTGGTTTCTAGGAATTTTTAAATTTCTCTCCTTACTTCTTCTATGATCCAGTATTCATTCAGCAATGTGATGTTCAGTCTCCATGTGTTTCCATGGTTACTTTGGGTCTTCTTGGAGTTTATTTCTAGTTTCACTCCACTGGCATCTGAGAAGATGCAGGGAATTATGTTGCATTGTTTGAATTTGCCAGTGCTTGCTTTGTGGCCCAGAATGTGGTCTATTTGGAGAAGGTTCCATGTGCAGCTGAAAAAAATGTGAATTCAGCTGTAGTTGGGTGAAAGAGTCTGTATGTGTCTAATAGATCCATTTGGTTTATGGTATTCTTTAAGTCTGATGCACCTCTACTGACCTTTTGTTTAGAGGAACGGTGTAGAGATGTAAGAGGAGTATTGAAGTCTCCTAGTATTAGTGTATTGGGGTCTATGTGTGTCTTTGTATCATACAGAGTATGTTTTATAAATGTTGATAATTGTTATTTCCTCTTGCTGGATTGTTCCTTTTACTAGTAAAAAATGCCCTGCTTTGTCTCTTCTGATAAGCTTAGGCTTGAAGTCTAATTTGTCTGATATCATGGTTGCTACTCCTGCTTGTCTTTGGGTACCATTGGCATGAATTACCTTACTCCAGCCCCTCACCTTTAGCTTGTGGGCATCTTTGCTTGTTAGATGTGTTTCTTTCAGGCAGCATATAGATGGATTCTGGGTTTTGATCCATTTTACCACCTTGTACCTTTTTATTGGGGAATTGAGACCATTTATATTCAATGTGATTATTAAGAGATGGTTTTTGATCCTAACATTTTGAGTTTTGACTTCTATTTTCAGTGGATTTTATTCTTCTTTGTTTAGTTGTTTGCTTCCTGGAAATTGTTGTTTCTCTGGTTCTGATGTTTATTCATTAGTTCTTCTTTGTAGTTAATCTCTTTAAGTATCTTCTCTAGTGCTGGTTTGGAAGACATAAATTCTTTCATTTTCTGTTTGACATGGAAGGTTTTTATATCCCCATCAATTTTAGGAGAAGTTTTGCTGGGTATGAGAATCTTGGCTGCAAGTTATTTTCTTTCAGGGTTTGGAATATGTTACTCCAGCCTCTCCTGGCTTTCATGACTTGATTTGGGAGGTCTGGAGTGATTCTAATTGGCTTGCCTCTAAATGTCACTTGGCCTTTTACTTTTGCTGCCTTTAAAATTCTCTCCTTGGCCTCTACATTGGCCAACTTGATTATTATGTGGCGTGGTGAGCCTCCTCTTTGGTCCTGTCTTGAGGGAGTTCTGTATGTTTCCTGTACCTGTGTGTTGACTTCTCTTTCTATGTTTGGAAGATTCTCTGATATTACTTCTTTGAAGAGATTGTTTATTCCAAAAGTTTCAACTTCTGATCCCTCTTCTATGCCTATTATTCTTAGGTTAGCTGTTTTAAAATTGGCCCAGATCTCTTTGATGTCCAATTCATACTGACATATTTTTTTTTCTAAATTGTGTACTATAGATTCGTTTTTGGTATGGTCATCTTCTAAGAGTGATATTCTATTTTCCATGTGATCTAATCTGCTGTTTATAGTTTGAATTGATGCCTTCATTTCAGTTATTTCATCTTTCACTTCCTTCAATGCTTCTCTTTGGTTCCTTTTCATGTCATCGAATTCTTTGTTTATTTGTTCCTTTATTTCTTCCTTTATTTCTCTAAAGCTCTGCCTACATTCTTTCTGAAAATCCTGTATTGTTTCTAGTATTAAAGATCTGAATTTTTCTTCTGGTAATCTCTGCCATTCTGGGTTGGTGATATCTGTTACTGAGGGGTTGTGGTAGCTCATTATTTCTTTGTTATTTTTCCTTCCAATCGTTCACCTATTCTTAGATTTATATCTTTGCTGCTCCTGTAAGTTTTCACGTCCAAACTCTGTAGGGGGTGTTAGAGGTGTCTGAGGGTGTATACAGGGACAGGTTGTAATCAGTGATAAAGGTTGGGTGAGAGGTCACAGTGATGAATGCAGGAATAGGGTAAAGAAGAGATATGTTCCAGCGGAATAAGAGTTTGAGTGTGTTGCGGCGATCTATTGTAAAGATTAGTGTTAGTAGATATGACAGGAGATTCTAGTAATCAATATAGACTTTTGAATGTGTTAGTATGAGATGGTCTTGATATGAGACAGGAAAAAAAGAAAAAGAAAAGAGAAGGGAGGAGGTACAATGTTGAGGAGAGGAATGGGGGGGATAAAGGGAGGGGAAGCTTGTAATAGGGAAAAGGAGGAGATTCAACAAGCTAAGCAAGTAAAAACAAAGCAAGCAATCATCCAAACAAACATAAGTAAACCAAGGCAATACAGAACAGAAACTGAGTAAAAACCAATAAACCTTGACACCAAAACAATACAGAACAAAACAAAACAAAAACAAAAAGACCCGAAATGTAAAAACAGCAACCAACCACTAGAACAAACACCCTGCTAGTTCATAAGTATTGAGCTTAAATTTTTGAGTGTGTCTGTATCATTTTTATTTGCCGTCAGTGCAGGCAGGGGGTATCATTGGTGCCTCTCCCACTGCTGGCTTCTGTGTCTGGGCTCTCCACAGGTCCTGACTGCCTCCCTCTTGGCAGGAGTGCAGTCTAAAAGCCAGGCCTTTTCAGATGCCCTATGTGCACCCGTAGAAGGGCGGGTGCCTGTGTCTATCTTTCTTATAGGGGTTCGACACCTCAGGGGCCCAATACCACTTACAGGTAACTGCTGCTCGGATTTCCGTTATTGCCTGCTTCACCTCTAATTGCTGCGGGTGCAAGAGGACAGTGGGGGTCTGTGTAGTTGGCAAGGCGTTGGCTGGAAGGGGCTGGCACGCCAGGCAGCACCGGCCAGTTTGCCGTGTGCTTTTGCGGCGCCCGCTCCCTTGTTTTTCCTGGGGTCTATGTCACTCCACACCAGGCCAGGTCATTGGATCTGCCTAGGTGCCTGTAGTTTTCGGCGTCTGGGTTACTGTTACAGCTTCACGCCCGGGTTTCGTAGAGCTTGAGGCCTGCACCAAGCCTCTGCTTGGCGGTTCCGGATCCCTGCTGCTCGGCCTGCTCTTCTGGTTGCTGGGGGGCGCAGGTTGGTGATAGTCTGGCTAGATGGCAGGAAGCTGGTTGAGAAGGGCTAGTGGGGAAGATGGTGGCCGCTGTTTCACGGTGCGCCAGCTCCCCCCGTTCCTCCTGGACTCAGATCCTCAGCTCCGGTTTTACTCTCAGGCTTCTGTTAAGAAGCTGTGTCTTATTTCGAGCTCTTCTGGGTGGTCACAGTTCTGCGCTGAGGCGATGTGCTGGGACAGACCCCAGACTCTCGGGAGCTTACGCTGATCGCCCCATGCGTTCTGGTCGCTGTGGGTGACGCGGGGAATCTCTGCCTGGGTGCGGTGTGGGGTGCCGGGGGTGCTGTGTCCTGGGGTTTGCTGTTCTCAGCGTCTGGGTGGTCCCCACGGCTCCTGGGCCTGTTTTTCCACAGCCTACTTCTTCGCTGCAGAGCCCAGCAGCGATCCGCCCCGGCATAGCCTGGCGGGGGTCCTTGCAGAGCGCGGGATCGCTGCGCGGTGGAGTCCTTTGTTGTCCCCGCTCTGCTTCCTTGATCTTCTTTATTTGTTTGTGGTTCAAATTTCGCTTTTTTTCCTTCTGTTGTGGAGTCCTTTGTTGTCCCCGCTCTGCTTCCTTGATCTTCTTTATTTGTTTGTGGTTCAAATTTCGCTTTTTTTCCTTCTGTTAAAAAATTCTTTTTAAGCCGGGCATGGTGGCGCACGCTTGTAATCCCAGCATTCGGGAGGCTGAGACCGGAGGATCCGGGTTCGTGGCCAGCCTCAGCTACTCAGCTACCTAGTGAGGCACTCTGCAACTTAGTGAGACTCGGTTTCAAAATAAAGAATAAAAAATAGGGATGGGGGTATAGCTCGGAGTTAGAATGCCCCTGAGTTCAATCCCCAGTGCCGCAAAAAAAAAAAAAAAAAAAAAAAGTTCTTTTTATGGTAAATTTAGATCCAAATCACAGCGTCTGGGGAAAGGTGTTTCACTCAGTTGCCATCTTGGATCCTCCCGAACAGTTTGTTTTTAAACCTATGTGTTTTTAAACATTGATGCCTTAGGTGTTGGGCAATTACTTCTGTCAGCTGTGGTTAGTTTATCCTTGGTATCTGGCAGTCCTTTCCAGTGGTTCACCTTTCTGATACAATCTCAGCAGTCAGGATCTAGAAGTATATATAAAAGGGCAAGCTGTTTTCAGTGGTGAATGTTGGGTGAGGGGGGAGGAGCCAGAGTGATTGGTGAAGGAATAAGGTAGAGGATATGATTGAGTAGAATGAGAGTTTGAGTTAATAATTTAATCTATGGTAGAGATTAGAGATAGTGAATATGTAGGCAGATTCTGGTAGTCAATGTAGAGTATTTAGGTGCAGTAATATGAAATGGATTAAAAAAGAAAGTTGAAAAGAAGAAAGTAGATAGGAAAGTGGGGGTGGGGGTGGGAAAGCTTGTAAGAGAGATGGATAAGAGAGCAAAAAACAGAAAATAACAAACCAACCAACCAAACAAACAAACAAATATAAAAATCAACCCTGCAATTATACAAGTACAGACCAGACTTTGCCTTTATAATCCTCTTGGGTCTGCATGGATATTTTCAGCCGTTTAATGTCTATTCCCTATAGTAGGTTTTCGAGCATGTTCCAAGCATTCTCATTTGTGCAGTAAACTATAGTAGTGATGTCAGTTTGTAGTCCAACTTTTGGGTCTCTTGTCATAATTAGGACCCTGACCTGATGTATCTCTCTATCAGTGCAGGCACCGAGGCCACTGGTGCCTCTCCTGCTGCACACTTGAGTCTCTGAGCTCTCCATATGGCCTGTCCCTATTCTACTCTGTTTATGCAGGCAGTGGGTGTCACTGGGGCTGGACCCAGTGTAAGCCTGGGGTTCTGTGCTTTCCACAGGCCCTGTGTCTGCATTTCTGTTTTTGCCTGCACAGGTGGCAGATGTCTAATGTAATCGCAGGGCATTCTCCAGAGGCCCTGCAATGACTCTGTGCCCTGCATGCTATGGGCCTTTCCCCTGCCTCTGCTTCAATCCAACCACTACAGGGGTGGACTGCAAAGTCTCAGACACAGAGAGTCTATCTCTTGCCACAAGAGTCCCTGCAGTTGTGCTGTCAACTTACAGTTGAGCACTACTCTGACTCTCTGGAGGAAGAGGTAGGCTGAGTTGCTGCTGCCACAGATTCTGGCCAGGTGTCCGGGCAGTCAGATCTCCGTCAAACATGGAGTGAGATGCCGAATGCTTGTGATGTGAAGACCTGCAGCCGCTTACTTCATGTCAGGTCGTTGGCTCTGGAGGGAGTGGTGGCCTGAGCTGCCACTGCTGCAGATTCTGGCGGGGCATCTGAGCAGTTAGATCTCTGTCGAACGTGGAGTGAGATGCTGACTGCTTAGGATCTGGAGATCTGCAGCTGCTTAATCCACATCAAGTCTCTGGCTTCTTTGCAGTGGGTCTTTAGATGCCACAGTGCTAGCAGTTCTGGCACAATGTGAGCAGCACAGACAGGCCAAGATGGTGCAGCTGGCCACTGGCACCAGTCAATTGGTGTGGCGCAGGACACTTTTCTCTCCCTTTTCTGTCTTATGGGTTTTGTTCTGCCATGGTTCAATTTTTTGTTGTTCTGTTCAGTTTTTGGCTTCTCTTTTCTCTTGCCAAGAAGCTGTCTTCACAGTGGTTGCATTTTGAGTTTTACAGCACCTGAGATATCTTCTTATCTCAGTCGCCATCTTGTCGATCAGCCTTTTTAAAAATTTTAAAACAAGGTCTTGCTAAGTTGCTGTGATTGGTTTTGAACCTGTGATTGTCCTGTCTCAGCTTCTCACATACTGGGATTACAGGCACTGTGCCTGGTGAAGGTCTAGCTTTTTGAACCCAATATAAAGGTAAAGATTGCCACATGCTACTAAATAGTTGGGAGGTTTTTTCCCCAGAAAATTTTCATTTTTTAAATTTTTGTTTGGCTAAGTTTCATTAGTATTCCTTATTGGTTCATTGTGATTATACATAATGGTGGGATTCCTTGTTATGTATTTGTACATGTACACGCATAATTTGATCAATTTCATTCCCCATTAACCCCCTTTTCCCTTTGCTTCCCCACCCAAGTGTCCTTCCTCCACTCTATTGATCTGCCTTCTATTTTCATAAGACCCCCCCACTCTTTCCAGCTTCTATATATAAGAGAAAACATAGAACCCTCGATTTTCTGAGTCCAGCTTATTTTGATTAACATAATACTCTCCAACTCCATCCATTTTCCTGCAAATGACATAATTCCATTCTTTGTGATTGAATAAAATTTTACTGTGTATAAATACCACATCTACATGGGATTTATAGCTATCATTTTGGTGACTATGTCATTTCATTGAGTCCTTAGGCCAGAGTTTAGATATCTATCTATTTTGGAAGCATTTGATTTGTGTGGAATTGTTCAAATTTGTAAGCCACACAAATGTTATCATGTTATAGGTAAGTTTTTCTTGTATGGGTTCATTGCTTTTGGATAAATCCCTATGGGATGTTTTTCAAGTTTAATAATACAAAAAATTGATTTAGAAAACTAACGTATACTCTGGGCATGTAAGTCAATAGATTATTCCCTTCTTTGCTACAGATAATGATAATAGTCATTTACATTTCCAAAATTGAAACAATTTATAAGAAATTTGTTGTATCAGAAACTAACCTCAGACCTTTGAACTGGAGAACCTATACTACTCATTTTTATTTTTTGTTGGCTTTGGCTAGAAACCTGAAAAATTAAATCAGATGGATTCTCACACCCATTAGTAGGTGACTGCCTTTGGTCCTGCTGCTCATTCTGTTTGCTCGGCAAGAGGGTTTAGTGATTTTCATCTGATGATGTACAAGTTTTGAGATTTGGAGAATCTATAGACCACCTCAAAACTCACCTGTTTTGTGTTCTGGAGAAAGCTACTTTGATTTACTTTAATGTCTGATTAACAAAAATCTTTCTCATTTTGTTTCAGGGACAGTTGGATTTTTTGCCTGCTTCTGGTTTATTACTACAATCTACAATGTGGTGAAAGTGGATTAAAGAATTTATCCAAAGACACATCATCCTTGCTTTTGAATGTCTATATATCTCTATGAACAAACATCAATAGAGGGAGATATATATGTATGCTCCTAATTACATAAAATTTCAGTATGCATAAAAGTGAAAATCTCATTGTTTGACCTCAGTTTGTATGACACAAAATACTAGTTGCATGGAAGAAAACAGGGTGGGAAACAGATTTGTTCTAAGTCACAGCTTCCTGAAAAGATAAAAAGATTTAATTTAAGGCAATTAGAGTAAGGGAAGCACATTTCTTGGTAAAAATGAGTATACTAGTTTTCCACATTATTTTTTTTCCTTTTCCTTTTTCTTCCTCATATATTTTAGAGCATTTAATTAGTCCATCAGAAAAATAATTATATTGGAACTGTTGTCAAGTTGAAATCTTATGTAAAGTGTGCATTTTTTAACTGAAGTTGGTTATACAAACTACATTAGACTTTTGTATCTGGGTGATCATTTAAAAATGTTCATTGGTTTACTACATCGAGTTTTTGAAATATCAGATTCTGTTGTCTTATCCTTTAAGACTGCATATTCCTGGCTGTTGGTGGTTTATTTCTACTTGCTGTCCTTTGGAGACTGAGAATGTTGAAGCTTGGTTTATCCCTGTATAGGTAACAAATCATAGGGGTCGAATGGCTTGGATTTATTTTCTTTGATTAAGCAATACTCAGATGCCACAACTCCTCAAATGTTGGAAATCTATACAGCAAATATTCATCAGGTTTGTAGTTTTAGGGAATAGTCATGAAAAATCATACATTTTCTGTGATAAATTTTCTTGATAAATATTGGTCTCACTTATGAAAACATTTGAAAAATGTATATACATACCCTTCAATTCAGGAACATTCTCAAAGATATCCTAAAACTGAGGGGTACTTGATTCTGTGTTTAGGGTCCAAAGAGGTCATGTTGCTCTGGGAGTGGAGATTAGAATGAAAAGTGACAGGATCAGAGAGTTGTATTCAAGAAGAGAATGAGGGGGGTGGAGTAGGGGTTAACTAGTTACCTCACGAAAGATGAAAATAATTCACTAGCTAGGGTATACTTTGTCTATACTGGAAGGGTCAGGGCTATAGCTAAGGGCAAATGGACCTGGGGCCTACAACAAAGTAAGAAACAAACAACAACAAAAACAGCTACAAAAAGCCACAGAAGGTCTGACAGTGGAATTTTCAGATTCTCTCAACCATCACCCATTCACTCTCATACTCGAGGACTGGACCCTTAGCTCTGCCTGCGATAAAATGCTGTTATGAGGCGCATTGGAACCCATTCCATTCTCCTCTAACTACTCAGAATTAAGCAGTGATGTTAAGCTTCAGGCAACTCTTCTACCAGGTTTTCTGCCTGAGTTTTATCTGAGCTTCCAAGCCCACATATTGCATTTATGGTAACAATTTTCTAGAAAGGCACATTTACTTCTGCAGCAGAAAAAAAAGTTATCGCCCAGATGGTGTTCACGGAGTAAGGTGAAGGCACCCATAGGCAGGTCTCATGGCAGCCATCTTGAAACAGTGCATAAGTTGGTATTTAGCTTGATTTTGGAGTGAAAAGCAGAGGAGAGCACTTTACTTTGATTGGAATGGGGCTAAATAACTCCCTGAGCCTTTTTGTGTGGGCCCACGAACACACTTCCAATGTGTGAGGCATGTGGTTCCTTGCACCACTGCAGATGAAAGTAGCAGAAGAGGAGCCACTAGTAAGTCAAGTGTTTCAACTCAAGAGGAACTAGCGGCTCTTATATTTTAGTCATGTTTGCCTATCTCATCTGTGTACTGTGTTTTAATGTGTGATGGCCGCATTTGAGGTATAAGTTTTATGAAACTTGGGCTTCAGAGAACATGCTCTTGCTCTCTTGGTTTATGAACCCTGGGGAGTTGGGGTTGAACTGGCATGGGGAAATAGGCTAGGCAGAGCTGAGATGTGCTGGGGGAAGCATCCTGGGCTACAGTACTGCAGCAGCAGGTGCTGGAGCCCAGTGGAAGTGACCCAGGGGCTGGCCAATGCTGTTTCTTGAAAAGAAAGGCCCCCTCCTGCTCCAACAGTATTGCCTTTGGAATAAAGTATGATATTTGGGAGCCTCACAAGCCATCTGGCTCCAGGTTTCCTTTCTGCCCACCCCTCCCACACTTTGAAATCCTTTGTGTTCACAGAGAGCCAGTCAAATGCTCTTCTGGGAAGCACTCCCACAACCACCCCTCCACTCTCCTACATATTCCGTATATTGGAATATTGGAATGTGAAATATGGGAGCCCATGTATTTCATTCTACTGTGTAGATCCTGTCTTTTCCATTTGAACCAAAGAGAAGTGGAAACCTAGGCATGTGTCCTCCTAACCATATTCTCAAGCAGTTAAGCATAGTAGCCAGATACACACATAAAATTAGACTTTATTTAGCATAATTCAGAAGAATATAACAAGGACAGATTAACAGCACCTATTTAAGAAACACAAACATCAATAATAAATTACAAACATCAATCTCTTTGCATTCCCCAAGCAGGAGTCTGTTATTCCTGTCTGGCCAAACAAGAACAAAACAATATTGTTAACCATTTTAGAAAAGACCCAATTAAAGCTAATCAATATGTGAAACCTTATTCTGGCCTGTGTAACAGTATGTAACAGTATTAATTTGTGAATCTGATCGGGGTATGAGGGAGATCCTCTTCTTGCTGAGGGGCAGAGGATAAAATCCACTCCTTTTGTGCACCTAAAAGTTAAGTTGTGCCAATGGGAACTTGGCCCCAGGATCATACTTTGATGATCCTTTGAAAAGGCACTTTTAAATTACAAATCTTTATTTAAAAGAAAAAAGAATGTTTAAATTTAAAATGTAAAGTATTAAAGAAAACTGTTTTATTGACTGGGTGCATTTTTCCATTGTACGCAGTCTCAAAATAGCACATAAAATTTGGTATTAAAGGCAGTTTTAGAAATGATTTAGTAAGGGTATATATATGTATATAATATAGTTATCTCATGGTAATATTTTTATTCTCAAAATGTAATAAAATTATCTCATAGTTCTCTTTTGCAAATACCATTGATCTACAACTGTAATTTTCAAACACCTTAGCAGTGACTCCCTCCAGAGGAGTCCCAGTTGTCTTTTTATTAACCCATTCATGCTCCATCTTATCTCTCAGACAATCAGCCAAAGGAAAACAAGGAGAGCAGTCCTTTTCTGGGTTTGAGTGCTGCTCTAAGAGGACAAGGATGGTCACAATATGGATCTGCTAAATGCAGACTCTTTCACTTCACAGTCAGGTACTGGATGGGTCTTGAAAGTGCAGTCTTCTTTTCATCCTGCTAACAGGACTCCAATAGCCCATCCCAGGGCCCTTGCTTGTCAGTGGGGAAAGGATTATCTTCTTTGATTTTGCATTCTATATATTCAGTTAATGGGAAATGCATACCAGTGCCAAGTGTGTTGTGGAGAACTGCCAGTGAGGATGTCAGCCGAGATGATCATTTCACACTAATGACCAGTTTAACCAGAATAAGTTGTCACCTGCCATATGTTGTATCAAGGATTTAAGGAATGAAAGGCACCACTTTCCACCTCCTCACCTGGGAGCCATCTTACATATCCTGTAGTATACACTTTTAAATAACAATTTCAAAAACAAAGGTACTATGTTCTACTTTGGAAATTGACCAAGGAGTGGGTCACACACAGAATTCTGCATGCATTTTGTTAGCTAACTTTACATGTACATATTATGCATTTTTTGAGAATAACATTATCTACAAACACACATACAACCTAATATCTAGCACAACCTAATACCTAGCACCTTATCGCCAAGAACACTTACATTTTATATACAGTTATAGCTTACATTTAGAAGAATTACTATAAAAGAGACTATACCACTGAAACAAGACCAAAATACCAAACTTTTAACATTAAAGTTGTAACACAGATGAAATGGGGTGGGGAAAATCCACTCAAGTTTGAAGCACCAAACTAAAACCAATTTTGTTTTGTCTACATTTTAGAATAAGAGAGATCCAGTAATTAATCCCCAGATACAGCAGACCTCTGGTAAATGTACAAATTACTGTGTTTTTTCCCCTTGGTGTGTATACTTTGAGATATGGAGGCTTTCGGAGGCAATGACAGAACCACCAAACTCCTACTGGCAATCTTCATTGACCTTGAGGATTCGTACTGTATTTCCTAAAGGGCAGGGAACTTGCCAGTGATCTGGCAATCAGTGGCCAAGTTCAGTGTGGATTTTAGCTTTCCTATTTATTCTTCCTCCAGCCTTTTTTTTTTTTTTTTGCTTCTGGCAGAAGACTGCTGTAAGCAAGCTGGTCATTTGCTTTAGAGGAAGAGATTGTATGTAACCAGAAGTAATGTATGGCAAAAGTTTCTCTTCTTTGGGGGTTTTAAGCTATAGTATGCTGTTTCCAACTCATGCTTCTGTCTTGTTATTCCTAAGCTTGGAGGGGCCAAAGCACCAGTCCAGCCAATAGAAAATAAGAAAAATATAGAGATAAGGAGGAAGAAGGTTAAAAGCCATGACTGACTAGATTTTCTCTCCTTATCATGGCATCTGGCTAATAGCTAACTGTTTTTTTAATCTTTTGTCTGCTCTAGAAGGAAAAGACATTTTACTTAGAGATAGCTTTCTTGACAGCATGGGGTTTGTCGTAAAGAGGAATACAACACAAAATATATTATGAACTTGAATTTTTCTCAAAATATGGGAAGGGACAGTTGTGAGGGGAAAAAAAACAGTCCAATAAGTTAAATTGTTACTCTCTGTTTCATCGTGATTACCCCTGAGGGGTTTTTATCTTAGAGAGTTCAAATTACCAGAGGACACTTTTTTTTCCTCCAAATGATGTTTCGGACACTTTTTAAGAGTTGTTTTTTTTGTGTGTGTGTGTGTTTGGTTGGTTGGTTGTTTTTTTGCTTTTCTTTTTGTGTTTTTTTGGCAAAGTCTAAGAAAGCAAGTAGTTTGAACATGTAAATTACTCTTAAGGTATTATGAAAAATTCTTCCAAAGTAACTTTACCTAGCAAAATTGGCTAATTATGTATAAAATAAGGCAATTTTAGGCACCTTATAACTTTCTAGGTAAAAGATTTTCAGTGTGTTTTTTGCTGGAATAAGTGGACAGTATCTACAAGATCAAATGTGTTTCCCAAATGTGTTGTGTCTAGTATTTTTTTTTTTGGTAAGAAATGAGGTGTCTACCTCCTCCTAAATCATAATATGGCACTTTTCCTTACCTGTTGAATTTGGAGTAGGTATCCCATCATCTCTAAATTGGATTGGAGTTTGGGAGGAAACAGAAAAATACCTTTAATTGCTGGTCATTCCTATTGTTCACTTCTCTCCTTCCTGCTTCCATGGGCCCCAGGTCCCTGTGAATCTGATAGCTCTGTCCTTGGAAGGGATAGAGGGGGAGTGAGTGAGCACAGGGAGCTTCAAGCATGGGGTTTTCCTGAAGGGTCAGCACAGCAGTAGGAAGAGCAGTGAGGCAGGTGAAGGCAGTGGACATGATGGTGAGAGGTAGGCGGGGAGCTGGCAGTGCAGAGGACTTGCCAGCAGGTGATATTTGTGGTGTCTTAGAGAAGAATGCTCATAGAAGTCACAGAAGCCCAGATCTTGCTCCTTATTATGGTCTCCCCAAGCTTGTTGAAATTGGTGTGTTAGTCGAAGCACCTGCAATTCCTTGGCAAACCAGATGCTCTATTATTCTTAAATAAGGAAATAATTAAATTTAAAATCACATCATTTCAAAGTCTGGTTTGTCTGGCTCTCATACTTTAATGGGATTTTTTTTTTTCTGCACATATGAAGCGGCCTTGGCAAAAGAATACATCCTTTAAAAACATTTAGGAAAAGCTATTGCACATGAGGATCTGTGAGGCTAATGACTTTGTGTGTGTGTGTGTGTGTGTGTGTGTGTGTGTGTGTGCTTTCAAAATTTCAAATGGCAAAAAAGTATGTGCAGTAAAACCTCATTAAGTTGATAGTGCTTTATTCTAAATTGCACAACATTTGAAGCAGTTGCTATCTCCCATCTAACCAGAGGCCCTATTGTTCACTAAGAAGAAAATGCCATCAAAGCAGAATACCCTTAATTCAAAGGTCCTCTTTTGTAGTCTCCTGTTTTCAAAAGGTCTTCACCTCTGATGAATCTAATTTGCCAAAAGAAGGGACAGTGACTAAGACCGGGAAAGAGAGAGCTTTCAAAGGAATTGGTGAGTCTCTCAGCACGCTAGAGAATGTTGTGTGTGTTCTTAAATGCACTTACCACTCTCAGGTTCTGGTTCCATTTTGATTTGGGATTTTGGCAAACAATTTTCTCTGATACACTTTGAAAGGGTTGAGCTTTAAAAATAAAACAAGAAGTTCAGTTTCAACAAAATGTTGGAGATACTTAGGTTTGAAATCCTGTTTCCTATCCTAATAAACAAGCCTATCTACTCAAAGGACAAGCTATAGCTACCTTGATCTCCTTTGACAATTATGGTCCTGTAAGGCAATATCCCTCCCAACACAAGAGGATTTATCACATAAACCATTAAGGACACATCAATATAAGAGTTTGGTAATAAATCAGCATGATAAATTTATGACTATTAACTTACTATGAATTTTGGTAGAAAAATACAAGCATGAGGGTAAACTTCAGCCCCTGTGTTTTATCTGAATTGCCACAAGTTTCAAATTAATGGAGTTGGAATTAATAAGATTACCATGGACATATTGATTTGACAGGTCAGCTCAATATTATTCTCTTCTATTCCCTCTACTTTCCTATATTCTGAACATGGCAATCCCAAGTTCCCAGGCATACTTATTCACAAGTCAGATGCATCACTATTTATCTCTCCCCCTTGAGAAGCTCATATTGGAACCTGTGAGGAGGAAGAGATAAAATAAAATATAAATGAGCTGGGCATTTATATCAATGAAAAATTCTAATAAAGTTCTAATAAAGACCTGGCAATCACACAAGAATGAGGCTAAACTCTGGATATGGCCATCGTTATATACAACTACCTGATTAAGCATTTTTCTGACCAAGTATTCCTTCCCCCCCACTCACATTAACAATGGATTTTTGGTTAAGTTAGTTGACTGTACATTTGATTGAATTTGGTCTTTGGGAAGATCAAAAACACTGGCTTAAGCCCCCCTCCTTTTTTTTTTTTTTTTTGGTTCCTTGTTATTTAGTCTTTAGATAGGTCCTGTGCCCTCCAAAATACACAAGTATACCCCTGCCCAAAGTGATTGCAGATTTTGAGATTTGACAAACTTCCCTCCATACTTACCCTAGGGACAATTTAGTACTATCAAGTTTTCCCCAAAGTGATGTATTTCAATAGTAATAATTAGGATACATCTGACCGCAATGCTTTGATTTTTGGATTGTTTGGAATAGGTCAGATGTTTGCCAGGTATTTTAAAACCATCCTGTCACTTATGACCCTCTTACATTTCTCTTCCACATCTGCAAAGAGCTTAAAAGTGTTAGAGAGAGAGAAAGGTTGAAAAGACATGTGGGTGTTCCTTGAGGGAGTATAATGTTCATCTTGCCTTTCTTGTTTCCCATGTGGACATACTATTTCTTGTCTGTGAACTCACAGACACAAGAGATTTCTGATGTGTATATCACTCTTGATACACAGTGTGAATTTTGTAGAACTCTGGCCACTGCTAGTTGAATTACTTTTTGCTGGAAATACTGTTTGACCAAAAAGGCCTATTGGAAATAAAACAAAGCAAAATAGAAGTGATGGATAGAGATGTGGAGAATTCTTATAAGCATCCTAATTCAGTTGTGAAGGGGAAATTGTAAAATAGTGGCATGGTTTCTGTCTCAATATTATTCAAATAAGAGAAAGAAAATATGTTAATGTCAACTGACAAATTTCCATTTGCATGGATTGAGCTTAGTCCCAGTTCATTCATAAACCCAAGATTTTAGAAGACTCCCTCAAATGTTGAGCTCCATGTATGTGTGTTACTTCTGTATCTCTTCCCTTGGACTAGTGTCCCATATCTTGTACTAGATATGTAAGATATCTCTTACATATCCTTCCACTTTTCTGCATCCCTTTAGGGGGGGGTCTAGAAACTTTTTTTGGTATTATAACTGCACAGTACCATTTTTCTTTGTTTGCATAATAGTCTTTGCACTGGATTGAGGGGTTCTTCATTTCAAAATTTGACTCATTCGTCGATCAGTCCATCAGACTCTACTTCTTGGGTTCCGTGAATGATTTGGTCCATTGCTTTTCTCTCAGTTGAACAGAAACTGCAGCCTGGCTCATGAGCTCCTGATCTGAGGGTCAAATATTCTCAAGTTCACAGGCATCACCTTTCCTTTCCCTCAGAGCTAAAGCTGGTATGTTGCAGCTCTGGGGAGATAAGCAGAATACCAAATACAGGTCTCATATGAATAGCCCTTGTCACTTTTAGAAATTTAGAGCCTAATAATTTAGGGGGAAAATTTCTCAGTCAGAATCCTCAAGTCTGTTCTTTGAAGGGCACACTTCTAAGGAATGACCCCAGTTTCCACCTGTTCCATGTGTTTATCTACCTTGTGGTGAAAGGGATGTGTGCGCAACACCTTTGCCTGAAATGGTGTGGGTTGGCATTAATGGGATTGTGGGTGATCCACTGAAAAGAAACACGCTCTTGTTTACTGTCTTGTGGACAGTTCAAGATTTGCCTTAGTGCTCACTTCAAAGAGAAATAGCAGAGTTGTGGGAAGGGACGATCTTGCCTTCCGTCCCACCTTCTGTGCCAGCTTCGGTTCCAGGCAGGTCTGGGTGGCTGTCTTCTCTCAGGGGATTTTCCTTGCAGAAGAACTTCTTCAGCATATTCTGAATTTCCTTCTTGATGGTCTTGTGCATGTAGCCATAGATGTAGGGGTGGATGCAGCACTGTAGGAAGAAAAGCCAGATTATTATGGTGATCACCCACTGGGGCACCTTGGTCTGGACATCCACCCACAAGGCCAGGACTGCTAGAAAGCAGTAGGGCCCCAGAGAGAGCACATAGGAGAAAATGATGAGGAAGATCACTTTGGCGGCTTTGCACTCATAGCACCTAGGCAGAGGAGGGTGGCTGCTGCTGTTTCGACGACTGTTTGGGAGGCTCTCGGGGATGTTTACCGCTTCAACATCATCCGCGCTGAAATTGATGTCATCCTCACCAAAGTCCATGTCATCCTCACCCACGTCGATGTTGCACTGGCTGACCTCTATGCGGCTCTTGCCTGCCTTCATGTGGCTCTCCTCCACTTTGGCGCTGCTGCTCTTACCCTCCATGCTGCCGCTGCCCCCGGCCTCCAGGATGCTCTCACTGAACTCCAGGCTTCCTCCCATGGTCTTCAGGCTGCTGGCATCCATGGGGCCCTCGCTGGCTTCTGTGCTGCCCTCCTTGGCTTTGACCTCACCTTCATTCTGGCCATAAATTTCACTCTCATCCCGGAACTCATCCTTCTTCTCTGCTCCCCGTCCATCCTTATTCTCCATGTGGCCCTTGTTGACCTGCACCTCCAAGCTGTGGCTCTTGGCATGGTAGAGCAGAGCATGCTGCTGTCGGGCTGCACCAAACACCACAGAGTAGCAGGCAATCATGACAACCAGAGGAATGACAATGAAGGACACCACACTGAGAATGGTGTAGCTGGGGCTGGATCCCCAGATCATGGAGCAGAGGGCGTTACGCTCATCAAAGGCAGCCTGGCCCCAGCCATAAAGGGGGGGTGTGCTCTGCAAGATGGCCATGATCCAGGTGCCATAGAGAAGCATGTAACCTCGGCGGTGGGTCATCTTGGAGGGGTAGGAGAGAGGGTGGATGATGGACAGGTAGCGATCTATGGATACCACCACAATAGTGTTGACACTGGCAAAAGCAAATAGGTGGGTGAGGCTAACTAGTGCTGTGCAGAAGTGGTTGTTGAGGGGCCAGAAGAGAGGCATGGAAGTGGCCACCACCCAGGGGGCCACAAGGGAAATCTGCAGCAGGTCGGTGACGAGGAGGTTAAAGATGAACCGGTTGGTCACCTGCAGCAGGTGTGGCTTGCGCTGCAATACAAGCACCAACACTATGTTGCCCACGAAAGAGGCGGCGAGGAAGATGAGCAGAACGCTTGAGCGGATGATGCCATGAGCTAGGCTAATGGGCATTTTGGAGAGGGGTATGCACGTGTTGCTGCTGTTGCTCTCTCGTGTATTGTTGGGGCAGGCAGATGTCATAGCGGTGGTGGGCAGCGAAGGGGTGCACAGACCACACACAGTGCCTATGCTGGGACAAGAAAAACATGTGGGTGGGGTTAGTCCTCTGCACTCAGCAGCAGAGCTGTAGGACCCCCCTCCCTCGGTCCCCTGAGCGGTCCCAGGTCCCAGTCCCAGTCAGGTCATTTTCTCTGGCTCCTTCTCTGCCTATCTCTGCCTGTCTGTTTCCAGGGTCTCTGATTTTCTCTCTTCTGTCTCTCTTGCCTTCGCATGCATGCCCTCAGCACGTCTCTGCAATGTCTTGGAGTTTTGGTGTCTTCAGTTAGCTCTCCCACTGATGCATGCGCATGCGCTCTCGGTACCTGCCTGTTTACTATTGTAGATTTTGGTCTCTCATGTATATCCCTAGCGCACTTTCTCAGTATCTCTCAGAGTACATGTCTCCCTGAGTCCTCTGATTCTTTCTCATCCTTGTCTCTCTCCCTGTCGTCTCTCTCTGTTTCTGTCTCTCACTAGCATGTGCACAGTCTGTCAATCTCTGTTGCTCTCTCCTCTGTCTATACTCCCATTTCTCCCTCCCACTCTGTTTCTCTGTCTTTCAGTCTCTTCCTTTTGTGCACTTTCTCTGTGGCCCTGTGGGAACCTCTCTTCCCTGGTCTTTCTCCAAGTCCTGTCCCTGTCTCTCTGTGTCTCTCTGTGTCTCTGTCTGTCACTCTTGAAGCCATTTGCTAGGGCATCTACTTCGTTGTCTCTGATGCAGTCTCATCTTCCTTCTTCTCTCAATGAATCTCCTGACAGCCCATCTCTGGGTCCCTAGCACACCTGCTCAGTATCACTCGCTGTATGTGTGTCTCTGCAAGTCTCCACATCACCCCAACTCTTGCTTCTGTGTCTCTTTCGGGTTCTATCTCTACGCATCTCCTCTGCCTCTCACTGGCAGGTGTGTGCTTGCTCTTTCTCAGATTCCTATCCTCTCTGTCTCTCCCGGTCTCCTCTTGTGGTTTCTGTCTCTTAGTGCCTAATTTCTCTCTGTATACAGGTCTGCCTGTCTCTCTCCATAGCTCTCTAACACTATTCCTGTCTCACTGGTCTCTGTCTCTTTAGATATCTCTCTAGCATGTGCACTCTAGCTGATCTCCCACTCTCGCCACGCCACCCAGGACTTTCAGTAAATTCTTTCTCAATATATTTGAGTATGTGGGCATCTCTTTCTTTCACCACCTTTTCCCGACCACCTTCACCTCGGTTTTCCTCTCACTAGATCTCTGTGTCTATGTTGACTTTATTTTGCCTCCACATCGGGCTTTGGGGGATAAAACACCTAGTTTCTCAGCTGCACAGCGGCAGCTGGAGAGTGCTAGGAGGGTGCCTATTGCGCTCCCCCCTCCCAGCCCCAATCCAGCATCCTCCCTCCCGGTGTTCTCCATCCCACTGGGTGTCGCGACAGCAGGGTGGGGGAGGGAGCATGTGAAGACCTGGAGAGGAGGCCCGGGGTGCTGGTGGTGGGGAAAGTCCAAGAGGGGTAGGGAGAGACAAACTAGAGGCAGGGGGGGGGGCAGCAAGAGAGCGCGAGAAAGAATGAGAGACATATAGACAAATGAGAAAAAGAGAAGGGGACAGAGCCAAGAAAGAACAAATTAGCGCATGAGAGTGAATGAGATAGAAAGATAGTGGGGGAGAGAATGAGAAAAGGAGATCGAGAGATAGAGTGCGACACTAACAGACAGGGAGAGATGGAGACAGAAAAAGCAAAAAAAAAATGGGAGATTAAGAAGAGGATGAGAAGTAGAGAGAAGAAGGAAAAATGAGAGACTTGAGAGGGAGGGGGAAAGAACGCATGAGAGAAAGTGCGAGGGAAACCGTGAGGTACAGAAGGTGGCCGAGGCCAGGGAAGAAAGGGCCACATCGGGGACCACTGCGTGCCGGGGCTCCGCCCCCCTAGTGCTGCAGCGGACAGGGGGTCTCGGGGGCTTGCTGGGCTCGGGGGCCCGCGGGGCCTTGAGCAGAGCAGGGTGGCTTACCTGTTGCTGCTGGAGTCGTTGCACTGGGTGCGCTGCAGGCCGATACCTTGGGACTCTCAGCGCTTATCCCGGCCGCTTCTGGGGCCGGGGAGGCTGGCAAGCTGGCCGCTGGCAACTGGAGCGGAGGGAGCCGGGCACGGTGTCGGTGCCCGCACGTCCGGCAGCGCGCAGCGCTGCAAGCTCTGAGCGGCAGCGGGTGCGCGGCGTCTTAAGGCAGAGCGGTGCCCTCACCTTGTGGCGCCCCCCCCTCCCCTCGGGCCCCCGCCCGTGCCAGTGACGCAAGAGCCACTGGGGCCTAGAGGAGCTGTGCTGGCGGCTATATGTATGGGGGTGGTGCTCAGATATGTGAACCCTACTCAGATTTTCTCACTCCGCGTCCCACCCCAGGCTCCCCCAGCTCATTAAGATCATGCAGACTGGGCGTGACATCCAGAAGGGCTGATTTTCCTTCAAACCCTCCTAGCCCTCTTAGCCCACTGATTGGATTTGGGGTCCAGGTCCCAGTCACGTATCTGCACAGTCCTTCCAAAGAGAGGGTCCTGGACTCTGCCCTAGACCTCCAAAGACCCCCAAAGCATGAACTGCTTCTGGACCCTAGAAAGTAATAGTGACTTTGATGTCCACGATTTTCCGTGAATTTCTCTGACTCCTAGGAAGAGGTAAACAGCAGTGTTTCCTGTAGGTTATGGGAGCATTTCCTCTAGGACAAGCTGCATAATTATTGGCTATTATTTGATTGAAGTCTGTCTGTAAATTAGCCAGTCCCCCCTCTCTCCCCCTCCCTCCCTCCCTCCCTCTCTCCCGCCCTCCCTCTCTCCCCTCTCCCCTCTCCCCTCTCTCTTACAGTGTTAGGATGTTTACATCTACTGCACCAGAAAGAATCCTTAGCCCAGCCTTGTTAGATAAGTACTGCTATTATCTTCATTTTATAGACAGAAGCAGAAGCCAAGAGAGATTACCCTACTTGCACAAGTACACCTGTTCTAGAAAGACATTCTCTGATCCCCCCAAATACATACTGGGTATTTGTTGTGTATGAGGCATGAGTAGGCATCAGGGCATAAGACACCCTCCTGCACCCCCTCCCAATAGGGGAGAGTCTGAGAAGGTGTCCCAGACCAGGGGTCATTTACATTGGATTTCAGCGGGATTTTGTAACATTTTGTAGGAGAGAGAGAAAGGGAAGGATGTTCCCTAAGAAGGAGGTTCATGGAGAAAGGACTGCAGAGCAAGGATGGCAAAATAGGTTGCAATATGTTGTACCGAGGGCAGATCCCTGAGGGGCCTTGAGTGCCAATTCCAATCTGTGGACTTTGAAAGTTATCCTAGGCTCCCTGTAGGGCTGTTGAAGATGTCTAAAATTATCGAACAGTTTAAAGCATACACAGATATAATGAAAACAATTAAACAACTCCAGGTTCTTATCACTCAACCTTAATGATGACAAATATTTTGCCATTTTTGTTCATTGATGGATTATAAGTAGGATAGTATGATGGGGTTTATGTTTTTCCAGGGTCTCCTAAAAGCAGGGCTAAGGTGGGGTGTTAGATGAAGGAAGCGCAGAAAGCAGACTATGGCAAGAGACACAATGAGGGTCTCAACAGTTCACGCAGAGGGAGCTGAGTAGACACCCAAAGAGAGACCAAAGTGGAAGGGGGTAAAAGGTTGGGGATGGTGTAGTGATAAGCACAGGATTCTTATTTGGTCGATAGGCTAGATGGAGATGCCCCTGTACTTCCCATTGCTTACCTCTGGGATGAGGAGATGAGGCAGGCATATGATCAGGCCCCAGGATGCTCCTTGGATTCCAAGTCCTGCATTTGCTTTTAGATCATTTGTCTTTTTTGCTGTAGACTTGATTTTATCTTTCCAAGGTTGAATGGTAAAAACCTGGTCATTTTTCCTGGAGACAGTTTCCATGATAATCATTCACAGTTATTTATTCCCAGCCTCCTTCTGGCCATGGTGCAGAATCCTAGGAGGCATGCACTGTCAAGCAGCAGTTGGTTCAGACTGGATTATTTTACAATCACTTGGAAGGCAGTTAGCTGCTGGAAGAAGCTAGAGACAAAGTCCAGTCCCTTCTTTTGTTGTGGATTTGACAGTGCCCTGGACTGCTGGGATCCATCAGGGAACTGGGAGAAAACCTCAGATTCATGGCAAAGGTGGGCATCCACAAAGGATGGGTTCATGTTGTCTAGTACAAAGGAGGATGATAGGGAGTGGAAGAGCTTGCATGGGATAAGGCCTCTGGAAGTGACATCATCCTGCATTGTCTTCAGGAGATAGTAAGAAAGTCAGGGATGCCCTGGGAAAGAAATGCAAGCCACTAAACATGCACCATGGCACACACACCTGTAATTCCAGTACTTGGGAGGCTGAGACAGGAGGATCACGTGCCATAACTTAGAGAGACTCTGTTTCAAAATAAATAATAAAAAATGGCTGGGGGTGCACTTCAGATGTTGAGCACCCCTGAGTTCAGTCCTCAGTACCATAAAAAAGGAAAAAGGAAGAAAGAAAGAAAGAAAGAAAGAAAGAAAGAAAGAAAGAAAGAAAGAAAGAAAATGCAAACCAGCTACTTTTCCTTACAGGGAGATGTTTGGGAGTGGTTAATCCTCAGGTGTCTGTTTCCTCTCTTTCCCTCCAGACTTGAGCATAGTTGGTATCCTTGAATTTTAAAGACATTAGCTCCCCAACTAGGTCATGTAGGGGTGTTTGGAATGTGTATTTGACCTCCATATTTATGTGTTGTAATTTTGATGGCTTGGAAGAGCCCTTACACTGACAAGCCTATTTAGATCCTGGGGAGGATCCTTGGGATGAACTCGAGAGAGTATAGGGAGATAACTCAAGGAGTCACCAAATCCATTTCCTTACCTTCATAATTCAGCAGCAGCAGCAGTAAGATTGGGCTGATGTTATTTGTGAGCCAGAGGTAGAGGGCAAGAAACTCAAACAAGAAAGAGCCCTAGGGTCTGACGAAAATCACAAGTTGCAACACAGGTCAGCAATATGCCAACCTCTGACTTCTTCACCTTGTCACACAGTCCAGCTGCCTAGTTAATATACCAATAGCCAGTGGAGGGAAGATAGAAGGCCCATGATCCAGCCAGGTATTGGTTCTAGTTACTAGTTCTCTTAATAATAGGTATAGGAGGTCCTTGAGTGCCTAGTGTGTGTTAAACACATTGCTTACTTTTTTACGCTTAATCTTGAAGAAAATCTGCAAACTATAGTTTTTTTAATATGTGACACCATCTATGCCATTAAGAAAGAAAAAACTGCAAATGTAACCAATCACTCCTGCTAACAAGATACATCTTGATTTCAAAGATGCTAAAATATGAAAAAACACAAATTATGTACTTTAAAATCAATATAAGACAGTGCCATGTCCATCCTTATAGAGAGGTTAAGATCACACAGCAAGTAAGTGTTGAAGCCAATAGCTAAAACCTGTTTTAACTGGGCATAGTGGCACATGTCTGTGATTCTAGCACGTTGGAGGCTGAGACAGAAGGATTGGAGGTTCAAGGCCAGCCTCAGAAACTTGATGAAATCCTCAGCATCTTAATAAGACCTTGTTTCAAAATTAAAAAAAAAAAATAAAAAAGAATTGAGAGTGTAGCTTGGAGGTAGAATACCCCTGGGTTCAATCCCCAGTACAACAAACAAACAAACAACAACAAAAACCCAAACCAAACCAAAACAAAAAAAACTTGTTCTATCTAACTCCAAAGCAGGGACATTTCCTGAGCTGCTTCAAAGAAGTGTCCAGAGACAAGACAAAAAGACTCTTGGGGACCAGCCTAGATGTATTTTTTAAATACAAGTGAAAAGGGATGAGGAGTTGCTAGAGTGTGGGAAGATAAAATGCAGTTGCAAATATATTAGCTTCTTCTTTTTGTATAGCACATGGTTCCCATAGATGATGAAATGACTAAATCAGTCAATCTAAATTCTAAGTCACACTCCTTCCTGCTTAGGTGGTTCATAATAAGTCAGTGGAGAAAAATATACTGTTTTGTTTTGTAGTACATGCCCATGAGAGTGTTTTAAAATTTTCAGTGTTGTGAATACTCTGGTACTTTTGGTTGACCTCAAATGGTCATATTTATAAAACTCAGATGAAATCAAGTATCGCCTAGGTGTAGGCTAATATTGCCGATTCTATGGGCTTGAGCAGTAAAAGGGTTTGGATTGCAAAGGTATGTCTATCCAAAATAATCTTGTGTGGAAGAGAAAACTATCAGAAACTAACTGTATGAGGAAAATGAAGAGCAGAAGACTTGATTTTATCTTAATTATGTCACTACCTTGCTATGTGACTATGGGAACATACTCTCCTTTCTCTGATCTCAGTTCTGTAATCTACTAAATGAACCTGAGAGTGAATGAGGAGTGGGGATGAGGATGTTAGAAAATCTCTATGACCTTTTATTCCATCTATGTTCTATCTGGATATTATTAAGAATCCTCAAACTAACTGGACATAAATATTAAACAACAGAGAGCTAGATTCTGCTTTTGGCCATGAAAGAAGAATAGGAACTTGCTTTACTCTTCTACCTTAAAGAACTCAAAAACTGGACAAAATATATGAAATAATAGGTGGCATGCATTGGAGAATATGTAGTAATCCTTTCAAAAAGGAAACAAGTAAGATGAGCCCAACAGGTGTCCTGTTTTACTACCTAGAGAGTTTCTAGGCCTCTAAAGAGAGGGGGAACCCAGGCTGACCCTAGAAATCTACCTAAATCAAAGAGTCAGCCTTCAGAGTTCAAAGAATCAAGGATTGCCAGAATTTGCAGGGCAAGGGACCAGAGAGGAGCTGCCCCAAAAGAGAGCTCTGGAGATCTGTAAAATGTTCCCTTTGAGTCTTTTGCTAAATACTGGTGAGTGGATGCATACGGGCTAACTATGCAAGGCTGGAAGGAACTACTCAAAAGAAGTAGGTAGGTGGAATAATTTCCAGAACTCAGACAAAGCTGGGAATAGCTCAATTTCCCAGTAGTCAAAGGGAAAAAAGACACCCTCATAATATCCACAGCATCAGACCAAGTTCTCAGAAAAGAATTGCTTCTGCAGTGGAGACCAACAATACTTTAAAGGAATACAAAAGTATCCAGCAATCAACAAGATAAAATTTCCAAATCTGAAATCTTATAAAATATTATAAGGCATGAAAAGTAGAAAAATATGACTCCCAATTAAAAGAGAAATCCTTAAGTAGAAATAATCACAGGCAATGGAATTGGTACATGAGGACATTAAATGTCTTTTAAAGGACACACAATATATTGTGACATGCCAATAAATATTTTAAATGAAAAAAGGATACTTTATATGTTAAG
Source organism: Graphiurus murinus (assembly GCA_004027655.1). Lineage (NCBI taxonomy): Eukaryota > Metazoa > Chordata > Mammalia > Rodentia > Gliridae > Graphiurus > Graphiurus murinus. Next base: position 38,186 of record PVLC010007072.1, on the reverse strand, counting down.
AAACTATAGGAAAGAATGGGCATGTTAAAGACAGACATGTATGAACTCAAATTTTACTTCTAGAGATGAAAAATGCAGTGTCTGATATAAAAATGCATAATGGATGACATTATCAGCATGCTAGACATTGTAGAAGAATAGGCTAGTGAACTTAAAGACATAGCAATAGAAATTGTCCAAAATGAAACAGAGAGAAAAGAAGATAAAAATAAATGAACAGAGCAATAGTGAGATGTACTACAAATTGAAGTGGCCTAATATATGTGTAATTGGAGCCCCAAAGGGAGGTAAGGGCACAGAAATATTATTTGAAGAAATAATAGTAATAAAAGCTATAAACATACAGATACAAGAACCTCAACAAAACTCAAGCATAAATATGGAGAAAATCATACCAAGGCACATCATGGTGCTTATAGTTTTGTAAGTAGTCACCACGTATTTGATGATGATTTAGAAAAACTATCTCTCATACACTGCTTTTGGAATGGAAAAATAGTACAACTATGTCAGAAAATTGGTTTAAAAATGGTAAATATCCACTTACCATATGACGTAGGCCTTCCATTCCTAAGAGAAATGAAAGCATTTATCTGTGCAAAGATATTGGTGTATTTTATAACACTTTTATTTGTATATACAAAAACTGGAAGCATCCCTAATACCCATGAATAGGTGAATGATATATCACACATTGGGATACTTTTTGGCCCCCAAAAAGAGAGAACAAATTTAAAACATATACAACAATGAATGAATCTCAAAATAATTAAGCTTAGCGAAAGAAACCAGGCCAAAAAAGAGTACATATTGTATGATTTCATTCATGGAAATTCAAGGTTATCTAAAATGACATAAAGCAAATCAGTGGTTGCTTTGTGATGAGGCAGAGGGAGAGAAGAGGGATGAATTACAAAGGATCATAAGGAATCTTTTGGAGGTGATGTAAGTATTCATTATCTTGATTGTGATGATGGTCTTATACACATATACCTATATCAAAACTCATCAAGTTGTATTCTCTAGATATGTGCAGTCTAGCCTACATGTATTATACCAAAACAAAATTGTAAAAAAAGCCCTGGGGGAAAAAGACAATGATTTGTGTGTCCAGGGTCTCATCCACAGTATTAGAACATTAGCTTTTGCCTGACCATCCAAGTGCCTCTGTCTTGGCTGTTATCAGTACATCCTTATGTTCTAGCAATCAGCGTTCCTGTTCCATCTTCCTTCTGTGATGAGAACAGTGTGAGCTTTTCCCAAGTGCTTGCAGAACTGGATTCATACTCTCAGAGCAGACTAGCAACTCCCAGTTTCTGAGGATTTACACTTGACCTAGCACTTCACTTGACCTCTTCCAGTTCATTTCAGGACTGCTGTAAGACAGGTGCTGTCATTAGCCTTCTCTATGGACAGGGAACCAAAGGCTCCAGAGACTTACTTGGAGTTGCTTAAAAGGAGCAGGGCTACAATTTGATTTTTGCACTGACTCTGACTTTAAAGCCTGTATGTTTGGCTGTTACAGGGCTATTTTGATTCTGTATCCTACGGATTTTTTTATGCATTATTGATGTGCAAGGCATTTTTTGTACCTTTTCTCATCTAATTCCTCAGCATGTTTGTGAGGTGGATATTATTAATATTCCTTATTTTATAGATGAGAAAACTGAACACATAGAAACCATATAATTTGTTTACAGCCATCCCAATAGCATGTGAATAGCTTCAGAGCCCACTCTTTGTAGCAGCTTTGTCTCCCAAAGGGCAAGAAATCCTTAAATACTCTCATCTTGGAATCCCTCTCTTCATCTTTTTGAGCCCACTTCCCAGAGGCTCCAGAGTTTCACATAACTTAGGTGCAGTCTCAGGTGCCAGGAACACTGGGACAGCCCACTGTATCTGCAACTCCTGTTCCTTGAGTGGATGGCCTGTGTGGTTAGAATAGACATGTGAATTAGTGTTTTTAGAGGTTTAAAGCACCAATTTATTATTCATTATTTCTCCTGGATTCAATCCCCAGTACATACCACACACAATCACAAAAAGACATTTGGAAGTTTGACTTCACAAGACAGTTCAAGCATTGAGATTGAGGCAGTTGGTTAATAGAGAGCCATGGGATAAACAGAGAAAGGCAATTCATCAAGTGCTTTGCTTGAGCTGTTGGTGTTGCTCATTGGTTGTAGAGATATTACCAAAATGCTTCAAAATGGTGTCTACAGAAAATAGGATTATACTTCCACATCTAGGAAATATTTCTGCCAGGCTCAGATATCAGCATGCCATGAGGGAATACTAACCTATTGAGGCCAAACTGTAATAGCCACATAACTTTTCAGGTTTCTCTTCAGAGGACTGTATATGGTGGTGCTTTTCTAGAAGATGCTCATGCAAGATTCTTCAAAAGAAATGTTCCATGGAGTACCTATAGATATTTTGTATTGATTTTAAGAGGTAAAGATTGATTTTTCAGCAATTTTACATCAATCATTACAAAATAAATTATAGTTAATTACATTCAAACAAAGGTAACAAATAGTCAAAATATATCACTTCCTAATTATTGTGTTGCCTTAGGTTACTATCGATGATCTTGTCTTTTTTATTATTTTATTTATTTATTTATTTATTTATTTATTTATTTATTTATCTATTTATTTTTTTTTTCAGTACTGGGGATTGAACTCAGGGGCATTCTACCTCCAAGCTACACCCCCCAGCCCTATTTTTTATTCTTTATTTGAAACCGGGTCTCGCTAAGTTGTGGAGTGCCTTGCTAGGTAGCTGAGGCTGGCCTCAAACCCGGATCCTCCAGTCTCAGCCTCCCGAATGCTGGGATTACAAGCGTGAACCACCACACCCGGCTTGATCTTGTCTTTTATTCAGTCCATTGTATCTGTGTGGTGCAAATGCTGTACAACAGTGAGCTGCTACACATCTTTGCTCAACCTCCCTCATTAACAGCATATGGATTGCTTGAAAATGACCACATGAGCATTTCCACCATGGAAAGTCACCAAACACTTCAGATCAGGACTTTTTTTTTTTTTTTACCTCTGGGAGCCAGAAATTCACTGTACAGCACTTTATTTGTACAGGCTTTTATTGAGATATAATTCATGTGGCATGTAATTCATTTAAAGTGATCAGTCCAACTGACTTTAGTATATTCATGAATATGTACAACCATCACCACTGTCAATTTTAGAACATTTTATGACCCCAAAGAAACTCCTATAGCCTTTAGCTAGCAACTTTATATCTGACTATCTCTCCCAGACCCTGACAATCAGTAATCGACTTTCTGTCTAAATGAATTTGCTTATTCTGGACATTTAATAAAATGAAATCATACCATATATGTGTTTTTTGTGACAGGTTGCTTTCACTTAGTGAGATGTTTTGAATATTCATCCATGTTGTGACATGTATCAATCTTTCACTCCTTTTTATGACTGAATAATATTTTATTGTATGGAAATACTTCCTTTGGCTTATCAGTTCATTAGTTGATGGACATTAGGGCTGCTGCGACCTTTTGGCTACTGTGATTAGTGCTGCTGTGAACATTCATAATTTTTTGTTTGTTTGTTTGAACATCTAGTTCTTTTGGGTATATGCCTAAGGATGAATTCACTGGGTCATATGGTAATTCCATTTAAATTATTGAGAATCTGCCTAATTGTTTTCCATAAGACCTGCACCATTTTATATGACAACCTATGATGTATAAGAGGTGCAATTACTCCATATCCTCATCAACACTTGTTAATTTCCAATTTTTATTATAGCCATCCTAGTGAATATTATATGATTTCTCATTGTGATTTTCATTTGTGCTTCCCAACTAACTAGTGATGTCAGGCATCTTTTCAGGTGCTTATTGCCCTTTGTATATCTTCCTTGGAGAAATATCTATTGAGATCTTTTTGTTGAGCACTTTTAAAATATCTCTAGTTCTCATAGCAACCTTGCAAAGTGTGTGTCATCTTACTTGGAGCAACTGAAACTCAAAGGTATTAACACTTGCTCAACTTGTACACAGCTAGAAATGGAACTGGAATTTAAATGCACCTGGCTTGAAAACCCATGCTTTTCCCATTCAATTTCACTATTTCAGATCAAACATACCCTTTATCTGATACTTTAAGGCTAATACTATTTTCCAGTGACTGTCATCCTGAAAAAAAAGTATTCCAGCCTGGGTCAAGTTCTAGTCCTGGCTCTGTCCCTGTGCCTCCATATTCTCATTACTCAAGGATGACTTTAAGCTGGATGACCTATGTACTACTCAGTTGTCTAATAGCAGAACTGGCCCTGTCAATTTGGATGCAGGAGTCCCAAGGATTTGTACAAAGGGGGCTTGATTGTTCAATGTGTTATTTTGAGTGGTTAATGGGATTCTTTTTCTCGGAGCATTATGTTACATTTGCCTACACTGATGCTCACCTGCTACTGTTCAGCCCACTCATACAGCCTCTCAGCATCTTCCTACAGTTTAATCTAAAGAGTTTAACATGTTACTACCCAAGGGGCTGGGTGTTGCCTGGAAACCTGAAGTTTTTACTAGGCTGACTCTTTCTACATAAATTTTGAATAAGTCAAACAAAACAGATTTCTCTACCAGTCTTTGGGAGGAGGCTAAACTTCTCTCCCCAGAGAAGGTCAGGTTTATCCTTGTTTCCTTTCCCTGTGCCTGTTCTTTATCCAGAATATAGCCATATCCCCAGTCCCATAGTGATTTGTCACTATGTCAAAAGCTTTTGTTCTCACATTCCCTTTTTATATATGTGTGTTTTTATTGCTTGAAACATATCAATTAGGCACTACTTCTATGTAAATGGTTGTCCAAGTGGCCATTGAGATCAACCTTTGTCGTAAGAAATCTGTTTCTCAATCTGTGCCCTAGGACTGTGCCCTTAGGACTCTACCTTATGAATGGAACTCATATTGGCAATGTTCCAGCCTTTGTCATAGGGTAAGGGCACATCTTCTGGCCTAGCTTCTCAGGGACATTTTACCCCTGAGTCCCAGTGAAAGTGCAGATTTAGGTTAATTTTTGGCCTTGGACATCCACAGCATTTGCCACTATCTGGCCTAATGTCTCAGACCCTTCCAATGAGAACTGAAGAATAGACTTCCAGTGATATCCAGTTTGATAGATGTTGACTTCTTGGGGTCCCAAGTATGACCATTTTCCCAATTGATGATTGTATCCACCTATTGTCTTGTTGGCATTCTCCCTAAGCTGTACCCTAAGAGCCTTTTGGCTTCAGCTTTTAGGTGTCTTTTCCAGTTTCTCCCCAGGCCCCTTAGTCTCTCCTGACATTTAGGATTCCCCTCCCTTTCCACTTGTGGCAGGGGCAGAGAGACTGTTCCCTTTGCTTGAGTCACCTTTCTGTTTGGAGAAAAAAAATCACACTGCTCATCTCTCTCATTGTGTTGGTCAGAATGTGCATTTACTGAGATGCTTAGCTTCTCAAAAACAATTCTTCTCAGGTTTCAGATATTTTGGATTCTTGGTGCACCATGGATTTTTAAAAGGCTTCTTTTTGGTATTGATTTATTTAACTCTTTATTTCAAGTTCTTTTCAAATTAGTATTCACATTTAAAAAAATTTCTTTTTAGTGCTAGGGATGAAACCCAGGACCTTGTAGCTCCATCACTGAGCTACATTCCCAGCCCTTTTTCCTTTATTTTGAGACAAGGTCTCACTAAGTTGCCCAGGCTGGGCTTGAACTTGTGATTCTCCTGCCTCAGACTCCTAAGTGGCTGGGATTACAGGCATGTGACACCATGCCTGACTTGGGGTTCCTTTTGCTAGAATGAAGTAAATAAATGTGTAGTGGTTTTCTTTAGCTTTCCCTTTCCCACTAGGTTTCCAGCCCTTTTTATGCTGGGATCACCAAATTTGAGGGCTTCATTCACAATTACCTAATGAGTGTGTGCTATTAATAATAGGCCTCCATCTTCCATAGGAGTCCAGGGTGGAGTTACAGGATGGAAAAAGCCAGTGAGTGCTATGTGGTTATCTGTAGTATTAGAGAATCTGTTTTCTAGCCTGTCTCAGTCACAAAGTGTCATAGACAGGATGGCTTACAAACAGCATAAACATTTCACATGGTTCTGGAAGTGAAAGTCTGAGATCAGGGTGCCAACATGATTATGGTCTGGTGAAGACTCTTGTGGACTGTAGTCTGCTATCTTTTCAATGTATCCTCACATTGTGGAAAGAGAGCTACAGAGTTCTCTGGAGTCTCTTTTATAAAGGGCACTGATTCCATTCATGAGAATTCCATTCTCATGACCTAATTAGTTCCCAAAGGTCCCACTTCCTAATATCATCACATTGGGGATTAGGATATCAACCTGTGAATTTTAGGGGAACACAAATATACAATATATATGATGGTATATAGGCTATTTCTCTTTTGTGGACTCAGTTTTCTTATTTTAATGAGGTCATTGGACCAAAGGAAGGACAGGGATGTATAAATTTTATCCCAATGGTTCAGTTTGTGACAAGACCTTTTCAACGTGCATGATTGTTCATAAGTAAGGAATTAACAGATTGACACAGTCCTGGAAAAGTTTTTTGACCCCTCCAGTACCTCCAGCTCTGGATTCAGATCTGGGTTGTTGGCTGAGGCTAGGCTGCCTGGCTCTGGAGAAAAGGCCCAACAAGAGCATTTTCAGTTTCACCAGGCAAGCCCTGTACTCTAGATCTCTAACCTTTTTCACAATGTGCTGAGGAGTACTCCCAACAAAACTTAGTATTCATTCCTTGCTTGGAGGTACTTGGGATTGACGCCAGGGACATTCTACCTCTGAGATAGTCCCCCATACCTACTTTCTATCTTTATTTTGAAACAGGATCTCGCTAAATTACTGTGGGTCTCGCTAAGTTGCTGAGTCTGGCCTCAAACCTGTGATTCTCCTGTCTCAGCCTCCCTAGTACTGGGATTACAGGTTGCACCACCATTCCTAAAGTTTACTCTTTCTTGAGAACAGTGATTCTTGACTTTTTAGTTTTCTTTTCAATATAGTATTCCTTAGAGAAACCAATGAAAGCTAGATACCCCATCTATACATGCATAGATGAATCTCCATCCATTTGAAAGGGGTTCATAGACCTAAGAAGATAGCCCACTGAATTTGTAGCCTGGGCACCCCTGGTGAGTAACCTCTGTTCCAAAAGAGGGTGCCTGGATGGCACTGAGCTCAGTGTTTCCTCCCTTGTAGCTTTATTATGCCCTGACTCCATGGACAAAGACCAGTCCACCAGAATTTATCCACAGCCTAACTTGTTTCTGGAAGGAACCATTTCATCTTGAACAGTAATTCTATAGCTTAGAAGCTGCACTAAGCCCTGCCAGCACAAAAAAGAGGGAATGAGGGTGGGCAGATTCTCATAACACCTCAGATCAAGGAGCTTTCCCTGGTGGGAGGGCTGCCAGTGGATGTGGAATGGCTGGCAAGTGCTTCTGTGGTTTGCAAATGATCAGGAAACTCCATCAGTCTCTATTATAGTAGCTCAAATCTATGAAAAATATCCAAGCAAAAAATAAGGTAAATGGTCAATAGAAAGGGAAGCATGTTGAAATGCAAAGCAGCGGTTTGAATAAGGATGAAGAACTAGTGGGTAAAATGAATAGACTTAGAAAGCCAAAGACCTAAAAAAGAAGTGAACCTAAGAAAAAATAAATGGTAGAGGAGAGGAGCGGTTCTTAGAAAGAGACCCTCTCCCTCATTACCTTATTTCTTGATAAAGATGTCATGATCTCCCGTGGGATAGCTTTCTTGCTCATTTGTGTCATGGACCACCATGGAATGTGAGAGAAATATTGAGTTCCAGAGTAGGGAGATTCAAAGGGCACTAGAGTAGTGTGTGATCAGATCTGTCCTCACTATAAATGGGCTTGATCCAGCTTTGATGCCAAATGTCCTTTCCAAAAACTTGCTGGGTTGACTACTGGCTCTCAACACCACCATGGTGAACAATTATGGAAAGTAACTAAGGATATGAAGATTGCAAAAGAGCTCTGGCTAGTCTGGTACCAGTAAAGCAAAGCTCCTTTGGAGCTAACAGGCAGAGGGAAAAAGAGTCAGCTCTTCGGGATTTGGTGTGTCAGTTTTGGGCACTGCTTAGAATCACGAATCAACTCTTGGTGGTGACACATCCCAAGAGCTGTAATGGCAGTGATAGTGTGACTCTGACGGGAGGAGAGTCCTACTTTCCCTGGGGTGTATTCAAGTGGGACAAGCCAGTGAGGCTTGCAGGAGGAATAGCTTTCTTTGCTCAAATTTATCACTTTCCCAGCCAAAGGCAACATGCCGTTTCTGTGGGTGGTTGTGGATGCACTCATGGGGTAATAACAGGGAAACTGTTTATAATCAACTATTTCAGAGGCAGCCAGGGGTGAACTGTTGCTAATGAACAGCCTCCATCATGTCTTGCCCCACCACAAGTAGGCAGAGACAGGCCTGGGTCCTTAGAAGATTTTCTCCCGCTTTCTTTTCATTTGGTATTGGGGATTGAACCCAAGGGCATTCTACCTGCGAGCTACCCTCCAGCCCTTTTTAGTTTGAAATAGGGTTTTGCTAGGTCACTGTGGGTCTTGCTGAGGCTGGACTCAAACCTGCAATTCTCCTGTCTTGGCCTGCCAAGTATTGGATTGCAAGTGTGTACACCACCATTCTTAGCCTCTTTCCCCCTTTATTTCTTAGACCTTTCAGCATCTTCATGGCCAAGGACTTCTAGGAGAGAAATTTGAGATTTGGTCACCAGGGTAAAAAAATCACTTGAGGAGGTTTGGCAGGCCTAGTAAATTAGTGAACTTTCCAGATTGCTGGTAGTTTCTTGAATTTCTTTAGTTCATGTTATGTGAACTGACCTTTTAAAAGAGTTTGACTTGCCCTTCAACATTTGCTATCCAATGATACACTGGGTCACTTTCCATCACTTTTCCTCTTTCTCATTTGGTGGGTCTCAGACTCAACTGCTGGAGCCATGTCCAACATAGGCAATTCCAGAAATGAAACAGCTCATTTTATGTTCTAGAGATGATAGAAAGGGGGCTCTGTGGGACATGCTAGAGACTGCTATGCTCAACTTTAATTTTTAGCTCAAATGGCTTATTCCAGAACCCACTACTCAGGGAACTGGGGCCATATTGTGTGTGCAAGATTTGCTTGTGTTTTTGGTGTGTGCTGTTTGGACAAGAAATGGACACCCGACTGAAGTGTGGCACAAAGGGTCTTGCCTAAGAGTGGCCATGTCCAGGCCACACACACTATGCCCACTGGGATCTGGACAAGAGAATATTGAGAGGCTTGATTAGATGGTCATAAGAGGAGTATGGGCAAGATATGCAGAGACATCATGGGAGGCAATGTGGCATCTGAGACAGAAATGGTGAGAGGAGAGGAGCAGGTCCCCAAAGAAGGTTTAGTTCATGGTGATTTTCAACCTTGGGGCTTTTCCCCTCAGTTTTTTTCATTTTTACTGCTTATTGTGGAAATTTTCAAACATATGTAAAATTAAAGACAATAGCTTCATAAGCCCGATAGACTTACCATTCAGCTTAAGCAATTATGGACTTACGGCCAATCTTGTTTCATTTAATTCCTACCCAGTCCTACTGGAGCTTTAAAAGCAAAACAGCTTTATTGAGGCATAATTTACATACTATAAAATTTATCCATTCTAAGTGAAAAATTCAATGGCTTTTGGTAAAAATGACACAGTTGAATAAATATCGCCACAATCCAGTTTTAGGACATTTTTATTACCCCAATAAGATTCCATGTGCTTGTTTTCCTTCACTCTTTCCCTTTCTGAGCTCCTGGCAACCACTAATTGTCTGCCTCTACAGATTCGCCCTTTATGGACATTTTATATAAAATGGAACAATATAATTTTCAGTCTTTTGCATCTAGCTTCTTACACATAGAATAATATTTAAAAGGTTTATCAATGAGCTGGGCATAATGGGGCATGCCTGTAATCCCAATAATTGGGAGGCTGAGATAGGAGATTACAGATTTGAGGTCAGCCTCAGCAATTTAGCAATACCTTGTTTCAAAATAAAAAATAAAAGGGGATGGGGGTGTGTAACTCAGAGGTAGAATGCCCCTGGGTTCAATTTCCAGCATAAAAAAATTATCCATTGCCGGGCGTGGTGGCGCACGCTTATAATCCCAGCATTCGGGAGACTGAGACCAGAGGATCCGGGTTCGCGGCCAGCCTCAGCTACCTAGTGAGGCACTCTGCAACTTAGTGAGACCCTGTTTCAAAATAAAGAATAAAAAATAGGGCTGGGGGTATAGCTTGGAGGTAGAATGCCCCTGAGTTCAATCCCCAGTACCACAAAAAAAAAAAAATTATCCATGGATAGCTGTAGCATGGGTCAGTAGTTTGTACTTTCTTATGGATGGGCGAATACTATTCCAGTGTGTAGATATACCATATTTTATTTACTCATTCACCAGGTGATGGATATTTAGGTATTTTCTGTGTTTTGGCTCTTATAAATAATCACTCTCAGAACATTTTAAAGCAAACTCCTGATACAGCATTGCATCTATAAGTGCTTCGGTATGAATGTCTAAATTAAATACAGGAGTTTTAAAAAATACATACAAACACCATCACCACATGTGAAACAATAATCTTTAATATCACAAATTATCCAATGAATGTTAAAATTTACCATATTTTAAATGACATAAGTTTTTTTAAAAAATTTTTAGTTTGTTAGAACATGTATCTAAAAACATTCTACACATTGTGATTGGTTGATATGTATTTTAAGCCTTATTTTTTTTAGTTTTTTTCTTTTTTCCTTCCTTCAATTTATTCTTGAAGAGATGAGATAATTTGTTCTGAGAGAGTTTCCCAGTCTGGATCTTGCTGATTGCATTCCAGTGGCATCTTTTATCATGTCCCTTTGTCCTTTGGTATTTCCTATAGTTGGTAATTTGATTGGAGCTTAGCTAGCTTTACATTTGCCTTCTTGTAAGACTCCTTCATACATGGTGGTACATAGTTTCCATCAGGGACTGGCGTTGTCTGATTTCCCTCTTTTTATGATGTTAGTATCTACTTGAGATCATTGACTAGATTCATTCATTTATGACACTGACTCTTCTGAATTACAGCCTGAATGCAACTCCCTTGTCCCTTTCAACACAAAGCATGTAACTTGGCTGAAGAACTGAGCATAGGGTGGGGGACCTGGAAACTCTGGAGCTTCTTCACATGTATAAAGTTTAGATGGATTCACTTGGGTGGTGTGCATGATATAGTCAGAAGTCTCACCCTTCCAGGCCTGCCTGGAAGCCCAGTTGTTGGGTTCTGGAATATCTGTACCTTCTGGTTGCTTTCCCGCTTTTCAATGTCTCCTCCCCACTCTATTATATCTTCCCATTTCTTTCAGTAACAGCTAGCTTGGGTACTGCATTCTGGGAGACTGGGATGTATCCAGCCCAGTGGGACTGGTTGCTACATAGAAACTCTACCCTAAGCACATCCTTGCAACTGATGGAGAAAATAGAAATCTGCTGGAGGGCAGTGTTTCCCTTTAAAATCATTTGTGCTCAAGTTTCTATAGCATAAATTAGTATCTGTTATCAAAATACAGGTACAAAGGAGAGATGAAACAGGGACATGAAAAGGGAGGATGCAGTGAACATTGTACTGTGCAAAGGAAATTATTCACATTTTCATGATATCTGTGGTCTTTTTATAAAGTATACCTGTCAGCAGGCCTCGCTGTTTGAAATAAACAAACTCCCAAGCCAGAAGAAAAAGCAAACAAAGCCATCGTGTTTAATTGGTGAATGTTATGCGTAGAGATATGGCCATAATTCAATCTCACAACTCTATGACAGCTGCTGCCTGCTCAGTGCTGACATGGCCTCTGCTCCTGTCGTTCTCATCATCCCAGTAGGGAGACAGACACATAGGAGAGAATCAGAGAGTAGGAAACGGAAACAAGCAAGTTGCTACAAGAGTGCTCATACATTAAGTGCTGTGGAGGAGTTCAGAGGCGGGAGAAGCTGGTACACACTGAAAGCTTTTGGGAGGAGATAAGACCCTGGTATCAGCAGCTCATACTAGTGTGTTTGGTGACACCTCTGGGCCAAGGGGACACTTTCATTCTTCTGTGTACAGAAACCAGATCTTGCCAAAGACTAACAAGAGCTCATACCTAAAGGTCTGAAAGAAAACCTTGGGTATCTGGTACTCCTGCAGCTTTTGGTGTCTGAGACCACTTCCCAACTCAAGACAGGAGGCTTTTCTTCAAACAGCTTGAGATACATCCCCCAAAGGGCATGAAAGAAAGGGCTGGGGGTGTGCAGGGTGGGGGGGGGGACTGTTTGCTACAATATTTCCTGTTGGCTTGAAGGAGTGTGGAAGCAGACATTTTGACATCTGTTCTCCATCAAGGAGGCAGTGCTTCAGGAGGTAAAAAGAACTGAGGTCTCTGTGAGCATAGGCAGATTTTATAATCCCTCGAGTCTCAGTTTCTCAATTTTAAAAAATGGAACTAAGAATGCCTGGTGAAATGGTTTTGCACAATAATAAGAGGATTGGCATGAAATTGCTCAGAGCAGTGAATCCAAGTAACAAGTGCTATCTTGTGATGTCGGGACACGGTGTCTTGTACAGGAAGCCCCCTCGGTGAGTGGGACCTCCAGTCTCTGAGGTGGGGCATACTTCCGGACACAGCCAGCTCCTGGAGACGACTGTGGTGTGCTGCAGGATAGTGTCTGAAGACAATTGCTCATCCTGAGCAGTTTAAAGATGACATTCGGTTGAGATTCCCGTAGGTGTTATGTATTCTTCCCCCTCCTTCATTTGCGTTTTGCTGGCTTGTCAGTAGATACAATCTGGTAGAAGGTTCCAAACAAGTGCAGATCCCTTCCCGTGGGCCGCCCTGGGAGGCCCGAGGGCGGTGCGGGGGTTTAACTGTGCTTCCGGTGGGCTAGTTCAGACTTGCTTCTGTCTCTACCCTCAGAGGGACCCCTAATTCCCGCCCTCGCAATCTCTCGGTGACAGATAGCAAGCTTTGCTCACGGCGCCCTCTGCTGTTCCCGGTCTGTCACTGGGCAGGTGCTCGCAGCCCCAGCCGGCGGCGACTCACAAAAAGGGTGGTCGCCAAGACCCCTGGCGCCACCGAACACTCCTACTTCCACACCTGGGTGTCCTAGACCCACACCCTGGACCCAGAAGGTGCAAACCTGGGCCGGTTCGTTTTTCTTCTTTTCTTTAGGAAAACTGCTCCTAAAAAACAGTTTTCTGTGACACCAGATTCCACGCACCTTTGCCCCCAGGCGCCCTCTCCTCTGGCCAGCAGCACCTGCAATTGAGTTTAGCCCACTTTAGCGCCGCGCCCTAACCGATCCTGGGGTGCGGGTCGCGTTTACACAGTGTCCCTGCCAGCTTGCTATCTCGCAGCGCCCTCGTGGCTTTCGTCTGCTGCCCTCGCCACCATTGTTGTTTGGGGAAGCACCCAAAGGGCTAAGAAGACATGCTGGGGTCGCCTGAGCCCCAGCGCTACCCTTTTAGAAATTCTGGTATTTGATCAGACAGAGACATCGAGATATCGATTTCCACCTCTGCACAGTTTCTGTCTATTGCTGGACAAACTATTAAAGTAAACTGGATTTAACAAAGGGAAAATAAATTTTCGAGGGCCTGCTGTGCAGAAATGTGGGCTATTATCAGCACGGGCGCTTAATGAGGACTGAATTATCATTAATATGTGGACGAAATTTATGGTGCATCATTAATACTTGAGAAAGACAACATTGCAGGCACCGTCTACCTCTTCCTTCTGCAAAAGTGGATGGGATTCAAAATGGGTGTCTGAATCGCCTGCGCATTTTGAATGGCAATCTAATTATCATTAATTTCTGAATTTGGCCATGGGGCTTGTAACACCGGCCCTCATTTCCCCCTTGCTCCGGATTCTTAATGACACCGAGATTTCTCTCTGCTCCCTCCTAATGAATTGTATTATTGAATAGCAGAGGCTGTGAGGACATGTATTCATCCTTCCAAATGTTAAAATGTTTTTAACTGCAAAAGTGAGATGAATTATTATCATCTCAATTATGGCATTATCTTCTCCTATTTGAGTCCCTCCCTTCTCTCTTTTGTATAAACCTGACAGGACAGGTTTATCACAAGTAGAACATTCCAATTCAGTACCTATCACCAAATGTGTTTTCTGTGAAAGGCAGATTTGTAAGAGGATGGAGAGAGAAAATGATAAGAGAAATATAATCGCAAGAAACAATTGTGTGTCACCTTCAAAAATCGAAAGCTTGCTGAAGTGCTCATATTGTGGATGCCCTCTTAAATGCATGATTTTATTCTCTCTCTTCTTGACTTATCCTCTATATTTCTAGTTTTGTTGTTGTGCATGTGCAAAGTTCAAAGTTCAAATTCGATTTCTTCTGCCAGTGTTCAAATGTTTGCTTCCTGCTGCCACTTTCTCACAAAGGTTAAAACTGGAAGGGAACATTAGGCCAAATATCAAAGAAGATTCATGCTGCTCAGGACTTAGCAGAGGGTCATATACCTTTTTGACTTGGAGAAAAGTAGGCATGATCCCTGAGAGAAGTAGCAAAGGACCCCAGAGGGATACTTGCTTCCTTAGTTTATTTTGTTTACTTGGCCTTCTTGGAAGATCGGGTTGGTAAATGGACCTTTCTGGATTCCCAGAAAGGGTGAGTGAATGGGTATTTTCATGGTGTTGCTAGTGCTTTTTTCTAGGTGAAATGGCCCCTGTGATGGAGATCCTTGAACTCCAGGCCTAGGGATGGGGAGTTGAGCCAGCCTGAGGCAGCTGGGGAGCTGTGGACATCTAGGAGCTAATGCTTAGAATCCTAAATCCTGGTAGTTTGAGTGCTTTCCCTCTTACTCAGAGCCTCTGTTTCCTCAAGTGGAGATGTAGAACAACTTGTAGGGCTGAATGAGGATTGGAGAAGTTAATCAAACTGGAAGGTCATAGGAAGAGCTCAGATTATTGTTATTCTTTGTGCTTTGCTTTGTTGAGATCATGTATTGTGAGAACTTCCATGGAGAGGGAGTAGAAGGGGAAAAAAGCCTGCCTACTGGAATGCCTTTTACATAGGAGCAGTGAAGAGCAGTAACTCTAGGGGAGGAGAGAATGCATTTATGTTCTAAGGACTAATGCTAGGGTGAGCATTGTGACTGAATGTAAATACTTCTGAGTTTATAAATCTGCGAACAAGGCTGAATTAAAGAGCAGAGGATTTATCCCAAAGTTGATGGGATGCGGAATCATCATCAAATCCACCAGTAAGGTGTAAGGCAAATAATATCCTAAATGAGAAAAGAAGCAAGAAGAATGGAAGTTACACTCAGAAAGAACCCTGCCACTGAGGGTTGTAACCAGTGTTTGACAAAGGGAGAAAATGTAATATCATTCTGTAGAAATACAGTTTTCTGAAGAGCTCTGTCTGGGAGTGCCACCAAGTAGATGGTAGGGCAATGGAGTGGATGCCTCTGGAGGTGCCTTTCTGCTCCAAATTCTTGCATAAATACAGATTTCTTCTTTCTGTGTTCAGCGGAGGCTGAAATTGATATATTCTGTACAGGATTAGACTGAGAAAAAGATTTCAGGAATCAAAGTGCCCCTTTCCTGACTAGTATCAGCAGCTCTGGAATAGATTTTTATTCTGAGGGAAGCTTTATATTCAAACACTCATTTACAGAGCCACACAAAATGCCTGATCATCAGGAAAATTTTAATTTTCCCAAGGCAACAAGGAGTTTTGGTTGCTATGGCATTTGCCAATATCCTTTTCACTATGCAGCCTCTTGTAGAGCTTTCTTTTCTATCAAAGCGACTCAAAACCTCGGTCCTACTGATGCAGTTTTTTTTCTTGGCCACATGTGCAACATTAAAGTGTTAATAAATAAAGGTCTCTTGGGCAATGCCAAGAACAATGCCAAAGAACTACAATGTCACAAATACTGGGGTATCTGTGACATTGTAGTTTTTTAAAACTCTTGATCAGGATTTCTGTATAGATGACTTTGAATGTTGCATTTCTTTTCTGCCTGGCTGGAAAAGTCAACTTTTGCAAATATATCTGAGGAAAAATTAACCCGTAGCTAAGGGAGAGTGAGGGAGGCATGTGATGTGTTACATAAGCCTCCAAAATGTCTTCTTCCTTCATAGATACAATTGAGAAAAACCTTCTTGTGACTAAGAGCCAATTTCTTCTGGAGGTGGGGTTAGAAACATGATAGCATGTTTTATATTAGTTAAATGCCAGAATATTTGTCTTGTGGTTGCCTTGAGGAGATAATGGTGGACCCTTTACCCCATCTGGTTTGGAATTTGAGGCTGATGAAGTCACCCATCCACCAAGACAATATGCTTTTTGGGGTGAGCTATTCAGGTACACAAGCAGGTGTATTTTGTATTTACTAATGTTAGTTTTACTGTGGTTAGGACATGAGGTTAAAGTGAGGGTTGCCATGCATGAATTGGTGTTTGCATGATCTGAACTTGAATTGGCTAGATGCCAAGAGAGGTATCTCCCAGACTTTCTTATGGGCTTGCAGGTACTTGGGCAAAAGGGGAAAAGAAAGTGGGGATTGAAAACTGTCAGTAGTCAGACATAAAAAATCAAGTTGGAGCCAGGTGTGGTGGCACATGCTTGTAACTCCAGTACTTGGGAGGCTGAGATGGGAGGATCGCAGTTTGGAGGAAAGCCTCAGCAAGTAGTGAGGCTCTCATCAATCTAGAGAGACCCTGTTTCAAAATTTTTAAAACAATGAAATAAGGCTGGGGGTGTAACTAGGAGGTAGAATGGCCCTGGGTTCAATCCCTAGTAACACACACACACACACACACACACACACACACACACACACACACACTCGAGTCAGACTCTGTGATGATCCATTTCTGATGTTTCCCTGATGACTGAACTGTGCCATGTTTTTTGTTTGTTTGTTTTGCTTGTTTGTAGTGGAGATTGAACTCAGGGGCGGTCTACATCTGAGCTACACTCCCAGCACCTGTTAATTAACTAATTAAGTTATTTATTTATTTATTTTGCAGTACTGAGGATTGAACCCAGGTGCATTCTACCTCTGAGCTATACCACCAGCCCTATTTTTATTCTTTATTTTGAAATAGGGTTTCACTAAGTTGTGGAATGCCTCACTAAGTAGCTGAGGCTGGCCACGAACCTGCAATTCTACTGTCTCAGCCTCCCAAGTACTGGGATTACAGGCATGTACCACTGTTCCTGGCAGTGCCATATTTTTTGTATTTGTTTGTTTGTTTGTTTGTTTTTTGCGTAACTGGGAATTGAATCCAGAGGCATTCGACCTCTGAGCTACACCCCCAGCCCTATGTTTTATTCTTTATTTTGAAACAGGGACTCACTACATTGCGGAGGGCCTCATTAAGTAGCTGAGGCTGACCTTAAACATGTGATCCTCCTGTCTCAGACTCCCAAGTACTGAGATTACAAGTGCGTACCACCATGCCCGACCAGTGCCATATTTTTAAAATTGAATTTGAACTTATTTTAGTAAGCCATTAAGGTACTCTTGAAGCCTGCAGCCTGAGACCAGTAAGGGAGGTGAAGAGCTCAGCATGGTATATTCTGAGAAGTGAAATGACTGCCTTGGCTACCATCTGTGATGTCTGGAACTACCAAGAGGATAAGGAGTACACTGGTGAGACTTTTTATAGTGGTATTAAATATGTGCAGAGACATGTGTGACCTTGACTCACATTTTGGGTATTTGTGAGGGAATAATCCCAGGGTTCATTACCCCAAAGGGAACAACCTTGGATGAGGAACCGCTATTGCTTTTGGCTGGCCAGATTTACCAGACCGTTGGCAATGGCCCAAGAGTCTGTAAAAATGTGCACATAAGACCAACCTTTGACCAGGGTATTCTCTCATGCTAAGATAACTGCTTGAAATTTGGCCAGTTTTGATAACACTTGGGGCTTGTCTTTGATGAGGGACATATAAAATAGGGGATGGACGAAAACAGTTTTCTAGTAATGCTATTGTCTGTAAAGTATAGAAACTCCCTTTTCTGATCACTCAGATGATCTCAAAGGGATCCCCTTTGCCAGGCACAGTGGCACACACCTGTAATCCCAGTACTTGGGATCCTAAAACAGTAGGATTGCAGGTTTGAGGCCAGCCACAGTAACTTAATGAGACCCTGTTTCAAAATAAAAAATAAAATAGGGCTGGGGGTCTAGCTCAGAGGTAGAATGTCCCTGGGTTCAATCTCTAGTACCAAAAAAAAAAGACTTAGATAAAAAGGGCTCCCCAGGTGCTCACTGAATCTGTTAAGGGACAGAGGATGGGGGTAGGAGGGGCCCTTTTCTGTAGGTAGGACATGCCATAGGGTCCATATTTGGTTCTATCATGTCTCATTTTTAGTTCAATAAAAAAGAATGCTGTCTCCACAGTCAAAAAGATAATGGGCAGCTGGATGCAGTCACGTGTGAGTGCCTCCATGTGCAGAAGGGCCCAAGATGCAGCCCAGAAGCTGTTGTTCTAATGGCATGAGCAAGGAGAGTAGTTTTCATTGCACCAGAAGCTTGCAGGCAACTTATGGTCACTACGGGTGGTCCAGAGACTCCAGAAGACAAGAGAGGCAGCAGCTAAAACTTCCATAGTGAAGAAAGCTCTAGATGTGATCGCCTGGTATATTGAAGTTTGGGCAGATTCTACAGCTTTTTGTGGGAGGAGACCCCATTGAAGATGGGATGATTTGCCAATAACAGTATGAGAGGGTTTAAGTAAGTTTGTAAACAAGGAATGCATTGCCCCCAAACCCAGAATTATCTGAAAGATATTTGGCTTGGTTTAATGAAGCAGGTGCTGAAAGGATCAATAGCTATTTCTTGACAGTATACAGGATGGAGTGATCCCTGGATGACCAAATGATTCCCAGGAATTTAACCAAAGAGCTTTAACCTTGCACTCTGTGTGGGGTTATGGCTCTTCCTCTTTTTGTGAGCTCTTTTATGAATATTTGTATTTTATGAATGAGTGTGTCAAGTGAATCTCCTTGGAGGAAAATGTCATCAATGTGTTGTCAAACCTGGGCTCTTGGGGGAGGAGGATGCAGTTAAAATCTTAAGTGCAACCACTGTGTGTGATTGCAGAGCTATTGAGATATTCCATGTGTAACTTGTAAAAGGTGTGTTGTGCCCTTTCAAGACAAATGCAAACCATAGGTGACAGACTATTGAAATAGACACTCAAGACAATGTATTAGCCAAATCCATAAAAGCGAAACATTTTCCAGTTGCAGATTAGATAGATAGTAATTTAAATAGTGATGGCTATGGGAATTTTGTAGTAAAGAATGTTCTAGACTTTGCTTTAGCCTTGTTGGAGCTAACTTCTAAGCCCTTAGAATGCTATGCTCAATAGAAATGTATTTGTTTGCCTGGGGGTCTTGGGCCTTGTGAGTAAGGGTAGAAGCTTCAGTTCATGTGGTGTCAGTCAACCTCTGGAAGGCAGGAGTCTGAGGTTAGCCTCATAGGCAATCAACCAAGTTTATATGATGTAGCCCCAGTAAAGACTCTGGACACAAAGGCTTGGGTGAATGTCCCTTCTTGGGCATGTTCTGTTCCTATTGTCACATATTGATGCTAGGAATGTAAAGGTGTCCATGACTTCACAGAGACAGGAGAATTGGAAGCTCTACTTTTTTAACTTTTCTGGACTCTAACTCATGTGTCTCTTCCTCTGGTTGATTGTTATATATATCCTTTCACTGTAATAAACAGTAATCATAAGCATAGAAGCTTCCAGTGATCTTTGTGAGTCTTTCTAAAGAATTACTGAATCTAGACCAAGTGTGGTAATGGGTACCTGTAATCCCAGCTACTCAGGAGGCTGAGGAAGGAGGATCACTTAACCCCAAAGTTCACGGCCAACCGGGGCAACATAATGAGAAGCCATCTAAAAAAAAATAGGAATGTGGTTTGGAGAATTCCTGAATTTGTAGATGCTCTCAGAAGTAAGATTGGTTTTGTGGACTGTGCTTCCCTCTAACTTTGGAAGGATTTTAATCTTGGAGTACCATGGAAGTAGGGTGGTAGGAATCTATTATTTTAGGCAATATTAAGTTTTTCAAGTTTCAATATTGGCCAAATTGGACCATTCTATGTAGAGACATTAGGAACAATGATCTCTTCTTTCAATAGATCCTATACAATTAGTTTCATTTCCTGTAGAAGTTGTTTTACTCTATATTGGGCCATATTAAAGAACAGAGATCCATGTAATTCTATTTTTGTCCAGCTGAATTTAAGTACTTTTAATTTTATTTTAGTTTATGACTCATTGGGCCAGAATACCCATGCCCACTATGGGATATGTTAGGGTAATCAGCATCAACACCATAGGAAATTTTGCCAAAGCAGTAGTTCTGGTGGTTAAGGTGAGGAATACTAGTTTGTTCTTTATTTTATATCTGATAACTCCTCTAAGCATATAGAGGGCCCCTATTTAAAATTAGTGAGATTCCCATGCATATCTATAATTTGAAACCTAATATCAATTAAGGCCAGGAAAGTTTGCCAACTGGTGCATTTCAGCATGTGTTAAAGTTAACTCAGATCCTATATTTTAGAATTACAAAAGAAAATCAGTATGCTTTCATCATGTTGCATAAACTATTTTAGCGACATTAGGTCAAACCACTGTCTTACGTTTAGGCTTCTTTTTTTCTCATATAAAGTTGTGTGTGTGTGTGTGTGTGTGTGTGTGTGTGTGTGTGTGTGTGTAGTTACTGGATATACCTCATGAGACCAGGGAGTCACATCTGGTTACATGTATAAATTTCCTCCTCCTGAGTGTCCCAAATAAATATCATCATGGTTAGGGGTCTTTTTCACAGCCCTTATTGATTCCTTGGATCTAGGGACTCTGGACTTAGGTTTGAATTAACCATTTGACAGGTTGATAAGCTGTAGCACTCAATAGAACCCAGAGTCTTCACTGGTCCATTTTACAATTATTCACCAGGGTGATAGTGTCTTCTGGTTCTTTAAGATGGGGTGGGGAAAAAGTATTTAGGATGCTTTTCCTAAGGACTTACTCTATAGGGGTGCCATGAATGGTTTTCCCTATGATTCTAAGGATCAGGATCTTTGTAAGATTAGAGGCATTTAGTGTCCTAAGGATCCATCTGCTTTTAGAAGTGTGACCTCAGTACTTCACATGGTGACTATTTTTTCTCAAATCAATGATTACCTTAGACCACCCGGAGGGCCTGTATAGTGCATATGATATCAGTCTTCCATGAGTATTCTGTAGAATGGATTCAATCCCTGGTTGACACACATGATCAATGGTCACAGGGTCAGGTGTTCCCCAGAGTCACAGTTTGTGCTGTCACAGTTTGTGCTGGAACTGAGACAGGTCTAGGCTAAGATACTCAACCCAAGGCCACTTTTGTACTTAAATTTTTTTATTGGTCCATTTTAGTTGTACATGATAGTGAGATTCATAATGCATGTATATTCATATACGCATACAATATTATTTGGTCTGTTTCTAGAGCCACTTTAAGGAGGACCCTGATACCATACTCTTGTTCCTAGATGCCAAACTTCTGACTTGAGTCAGTTGGTTCTGGAACTGAGGCTATCCAGGATTTCAATGCAGCACATAGTAGCAACAACTATAATGAAGTTCCCTAGCAGGCAGCAGATCCAAGTTCATCGTTGCCAGCAGGCCACAAAGCCATTCAGTGAGCTAGAAGCTAGAGAGATATTCAGAAATAAGGGAAAAACATCAGGTAGAAAAGCAGAGACTCCAATGAAGTGATTGAAGGGGTTTAGGGAAGGGAGGAGGGGACAAAAACCCAAAGAGTATGAAAGTTGAAATAATGCTACAAATGTCTACAAAAATTACCAAGTCAAATCTCAAAGACTTGCATGGGGAGGGAGAAGGAAGGGAGAGGGACTGGGTGGAAAGTGCTCCAAGAGTTGTGTGCGTGTATTTTTCTATAATTCTATACTCCAATATGGTGAATAATTACAATGCACCAAATTAAAAAAAAGAGAAGAGAGACCTCTAGGAGATGGTGTCATTCCTTACAGTGTCTAGCTGTCAGCACCAAAAATCAAGAAGTTCCCTCCAAATGGGGATGATCAAGGCCCCCACCCCCACCCAGACTGATAAAACTGGTTTGGATCAGAAGACATATGTTGCCACACATGTACCAAGAGGGTTTATGAGGTTCGTTATTCAAATCAAGAGACTTCACGGAGAGAGCAGGATAGGCATCTGAGTCTGTCCATTTGGCTCAATTGAAAGAGGGTGAATGAGCAGCTTTTATTGTGGGTAGGGTGTAGAGTCAGAGGAAACGCTCTTGCACATGTACCAGAGTTTTCTGGGTTTGAACTTCCACACTGGTGCCAAGGGAAGGAGTGCCCTAGTTTTCCTACTGACTTGCCTAGATGTGGGGCAAAAGACAAAGGGGGGTGCGATGGGGCTTGAGAGCTGTTGGCAATCAAATATAAAAAATGGAACTTTTTGTTACCATCTCCCTGTTACTGTGGATGATATACTGCATGTGCTAATATAATTAATGGGGAATGTAAGATCAATAAAATGATGAAACTGCCAAAGTACTTCAAGGGAAAAATATCACATATTGAATTTGGAAGAAATCAGTCAGAAGACAAAAATAATCACACAGTGCAGAAGCAAAAAAACAGAGCTTGGGAATGAAATGACTCTGGCCCAAGAAAATGGAGAATTCTTTGGCTGTGTCATGGACGGTTCCTGAGGGCTTCCAGAAAGATGAGAGAATGTAAACTCCATTTAATATGTTGGCAAGGCAGGTCAAGGCCTTAAGAAAGTTCTTTACACTTAAAGCTCAAGTTTCTTGCATCTCTGCTTCCTTTATCTCCCCAGGCTAATCAATTCCTTTTGGGGTAACCAATTGCCCTCTCTCAAGCTGCATTGTCCAATATGGTGCCTATTAGACAAGGGAGACTACCAAGCACTTAAAACGTGGTAAGTATGATTGAGTTGTGCAGTAAGTGTAAAATACAAAGACTTGAATTTTTATTTGTTTAGTGGGGCTGCAGTAGCAGAGTACCACAAACCAGGTGGCTTCAGCAACAGAAAGGTTATCTCACAGTCATGCAAGTTATGAGTTTGAAGTTAGTTGGCAGGATTGTTTCCTTCAAAGGGCTGTGGGAGAGAGCTAGGGATCTCGCCTAGCTTCTGGTGGTTGGTTGGCAATCTTTGATGCTCCTTGGCTTGCAGAAGCACCACTTTGGTATTTGCCTCCATGTTCATATGGTGTTTTGTGTGTGTGTGTGTGTGTGTGTGTGTGTGTGTGTGTATGCATTTTTATGTCTCTGTGTCCAAATTTACTCTTTTTGTAAGGACACTCATTATGTTGGGTGAGGGCCCATCCTAATGACCTTATCTTAACCATCTGCAAAGACCCTATTTTCAAACAAGATCACATTCACAGTTACTGGCAATTAGGAGTTCAACATCTTTGGGGATATACAATTCAACTCATAACAGATTTTAAAGACCTAGTATGAGCCAGGTGTGGTGGAACATGTCTGTAATCCCAGCACTTGGGAAGCTGAAATAGGAGGATTACAGGTTTGAGGACAGCATTAGCAATTAATCCAGACCCTCAGCAACTTAGCAAGACCATGTTTCAAAATAAAACAAAACAAAATAGATCTGGGGGTGTGGCTTGGAGGTAGAATTCCCCTGGATTCAATCCCCAGTATAAACGAACAAACAAACAAGCAAGCAAACAAACAAATGAAAACACCTAGTATGATTAAAACAATATAAAATTTCTCATTAGTAATGTATTGTTAATTACATACTGAAATGAAAAACATTCATTTTAGATATACTGTGTTAAATGAAATAGATCATTCAATTGATTATTTCTGTTTCTTTTGACTTTTTAAAATGTGGTTATTAGGAAAATTTAAAATTACTGATGTGGTTTGCATTTATGGCATCAATTATATCTCTATTATGTAGGACTTCTCTAAAGCAAGCATCAGCCATCTAAAACCTACACCCTACATTCTGCCTACTCCCTGTGTTGTAAATAAAGTATGACTAGAGCACAGCTATGCTCATTAGTATGTCCATTGCCTATGGATGCTTACTTGCTATAATGAGACATTTGATTGCATATAATAGACATTATATGGACCGAAAATCCTTACTATCTGGCTTTGTGCAGAGGAAGTTTGTGGATATCTGCTCTGAAGCACTGCTCTGCTCAGAACTCACAGCATCTCACAACTGCTTGTTGGAGACTCTCTAGCCAGCCTGCCCCAGCCCAAATCATGCCTCATCCTTCTCAGTGGTCATTAGAGAGTTAGATCTTTCAGGGGCTGGGCTCTTGGCCCTTTAGTAGGGCTTGCATTGCCTAGCCACAATCTGACACTCTGGGGCTTTCAGAGATTTTCATACAATTAATTGCAAATGTTACAAGTACTTGCCTAGGTTAGGGCAGGGTTTAGCTTTAGGGAAGATTGTGGGGATAGGTGATGGTGGGAACAGAGATGAACTTTACTAGGTGTGTTAGTTAGCTTTTGCATTACTGTGACCAAAATACCGGAAAAGAGCAACTTAGAGAAGGAAGGTTCAGTCCATGGTTGGCTGGCTTCAAGGCAGAACCATCATGGTGGCAGCACATGGCAAAGAACCACTGCTTAACTCTTGGCAGCTGAGAAACAGATGGAGAGGGGGTAGGAAGAAGGGACTGGGGACAGATATAGTCCCCAAGGCCATGCCCCCAGTGATCTATATCCTCCAGTCATTCCCTATCACACTACAGTTGCCACCTAGTAAGTCCATTCAAATTATTAATCCACCAATTTTTTAATCCTCAGATGAGGTTAGAGTCCTGATTCAATGATTTCACCTCTGAACATTTCTGTATTGCCAATACATGAACTTTTCTAGGGGACATTTCACAGCTGAACAATATCAGGCTTCCATTGTCTTTCATCAGAAGTGTGAAGGAAAATTCAAATGCAGGCAGTGCC
The DNA here is from genome assembly GCA_004027655.1 of Graphiurus murinus. Lineage (NCBI taxonomy): Eukaryota > Metazoa > Chordata > Mammalia > Rodentia > Gliridae > Graphiurus > Graphiurus murinus. The sequence goes on along the minus strand of PVLC010007072.1, from coordinate 13,088 downwards.
AGGTTCTACCTGCATGCACTATAGGCTTGTATAAGTTTGAGCTACTACTGCTGCTTTTGATAACTGCAGCTACCATTTATTAAGAACTTACCAGGTACCACGCCTTGTGCTAAAGGCATTATCCAAGGAATTATCCAAGATTTTATGTAATCTTTCCAAGCTCCGGAGGTTAGTACAGTTAGTTCTGTTGTAATTCTTGTTTTAAAAAATGTGAATTTGCTCTAATGTGATCAATATATTAGGGAACAATTTGAGAATAAAATGAACTTCTTGTTTGCTTATGCACTATTTCTTCTACCAGAAATGCTAAGTAAATGTAAGAAAGAGTTCTTAGCTGAACTGAACCACATAGGAATTAAAAAAGTATGTGCATGTGTGTGTATGTGTGTATGCACACACAATACTTCCAGCATCCACCAGCTACCTCAGTTCACTGAAATGTGTGGTATGAATGCATCAGTCCACATCTGCTGGTCCAATTTTCTGTCTGATTTCCGATCTTCCTTTTTCCACAATTGCATACAAAATCACAAACTGTGGCTCCTCCAACAATTATTTCCTCAAGCAAACTTCAGGTCTTTTTAAAAGTGTTACATTTAACATAGTATCTATGTGTAAAACTGTGATACTGTTTTCACTAGGTTCCTATTTTTTATTTGTAAATGCACATAACATAATTTGGTAAATTTCATTCCCCAGTGGTCCCTATCTTTTAAAATAAAGTTTTTGAGTGTTATACCTTTAACTTCAGTTTCCCCATATGTCCTGTGGCTTTTAACACACAATTTTACATAATGTGATTAGTTTTAGGAACACATATCACATCATAGCAAAATTGACTGTTCTATAATTATTCCCATTTCACAAGTAGTAAGACTGAGGACTTAAAAGGCAAAGTGACTTGTCCAAAAGCACATAGCTAGGCAAATTTTGAATCTGGCTTTGGAGTCCAGATCTTTCTGATTCTATAGCTTAGCTCTTAACTATTCTACCCTATTGATTTGCAGCCTATAAAAAATTGTACTTCTGGCAATCTGAGCTTTTAAGACAAAAACTGGAGAGATCTGGTAGGAAGTAAGCACAAGCCTTTAGTTAACTTATGATGTTTTTGTTTTGATTTGATTTCTTGTTGTTTGGGGGTTTGGCAAGTATACCTCGGGGTTGTGTTGCTTGCTACACTTCTTCAATTTCAGTACTGAGGGTGAGAGGAAGATTTGAAGCAGCGAGTGAACAAGAACCTTTTGTGGAGGGATGAAGAGGAAATCAATTCTCTCCTAGCCTGGAGATGAAAACATAATGGAAAGATTTGGGCGTCATAGGAGACCAGAGAGTGAGTCAGCAAATCAATGCTGGTTTGTTTTTTGAAAGCTAATGTGATGCTATGATGTGTAATAATAACAGGAATACAACCTGCAGGAATCATGAAGTAACTCCTTAGCATTGATCAGGGCCTTATTAGAGTGGCGTGATCAGCTTGGGGTCTGTAATTGAAGGGGGATGTGAAGAAGTTACAGAGGAAATAGAGGGCTGTAGTGGCTTGTCCCTGAATCCCGCAAGCTGCAAGGACTCTGCACACAGACTGCCACATAGGGTGTTATAATGACATCATAGTGAGCCCATCAACTTTGAGAGAGTGGAAGATGGAGATTGAGCATGGGAGAAGAGAGTGGTCAGGAAGCAGAAAGCCTAGGTGGCAAAGGCATAACAGGGTTAGACCCAATTAAGCCTGAAAGCCTGAGACTAGGCAGCACAGCTACAAAGGTGGGTTTGGTAAGGGAGAATCAGAGCATATTTTCAGGTTAAGACCGAATCTGCCTTCAAGACACAAGTGTGAGGTCACAACACAGGGCTAGACTTGGTTGCTAAGAACTCTGAAGTCCAGGGATGGTTAAAAACAATATTGATTAAAAATATGAATATTAAAATAATACATAATATCATAAAGGAATTGGAAAACAGAGAAAAGTAAAAGAAGAAAATACTAATACTAATTCTCTCATATCTTACCATTCAGAAATAAGGCACTGGTAACATGAGTATTTTATCTCATGTGTGCAAAAGTTTACATGATGTATGGCTATACTGTTAAAGCATCCAGGCTCTGGAATAGACTGCCTGGGTTCAAATCTGAGATCTACCATTTAGTAATTATGTGTCCTTGAGCAAACTCATTTATCCTTTCAGATTGCTAATTTTCTCATCTGTAAAAATTAGGATATTGCCAGTAAGTATCTCACAAGGACTATGGGAACAATTAAATAAGGCATGCATGTCAGTTAAAGCATTAGCATAAGCTTTGACACATTGTGAGTACTCACTTGTTTTAGTCTTTTAATGACTATATATGAGCCAAGCACTGTGCAAACTGCAATAAAGAACAAAAATGATATGTGCATTCTGCATATATAATTTTGTGTTTTGCTTTGTCAACTTATATTGTGGGCGTTTCTCCATGTCATTAAATATTCCCTGGAAATACCGCTTTCTTTGCATAGTATTTCCTTGTGCTATTTGTCCAGTCCCCAACTGTTGGACATTTGGTTGTTCATTTTTTTCACTATTACAAATAGATATCACTGTACATAATTCTTTTTTTTAACATTTTGTATCCTTCCCCCTTAGGATTGACTTCTGAAAGGGCATCACTAGATCAAAACCTTACGATGCAATGAACCAAATATATCAGAAAGGTTTTTTTAAACCAATTTCCATCATCTTATATTGTTCCCTCCTCCTGTTTGACTTTTATAAAGAAACTCTTCTGAGGTTTAGAGGAGTTTATTTTAATGTTTTCTAGTATGAGTAGAGTCTGGGGGGAAAAGCCAGTATGAAACATTCAGTTTGAAACATTTTCTAGTATGGGTAGTCAAGGACTGCCATAGCATAGTGGGGTGTTGGTGATATGCAGGACAAAGGCAAGGTGAAATTGTTCCATGGGCCTTTCTTTCCATTGTCCTTCCCTATCAGTGGAAGGAACTATGAAATAACACTAATGCTTTAGAGAGAACAAATTGGATGTGCCAGAAAAGTTGGCATTTAAAATAGACTCAGGAACCCAGAGAAAGGAGTTTCTAATGTTGCTACGTGAGAACTGTGTTGGAAAATAGTCACACTATGTAAGCAGTTGTCTTCTTTTTGCATAGAAACGAATGAGGTATTGTCTCTGCCTCTAGGAGTTAGCAGTGTAGCAGGAGAGACTAGAAAAGCCCTCATAACTACTCAAAGTACACTGAGATCCATGTCTGAAAAGAGAGAGAAGGCTGCTATGATTTCCTGAAGGACTGGACATGGGGTGTTAAAAGCAAGAGACGAGTCAAGTGGGTAATGAACATGTTGGCCTGAGAAACTAGAAGAAAGAAGGTGCTATTTTCTGAGATGGAGCAGCCTTTTCACATATGTTGAGCAGTGTCTTGGGCAAAACCCAGAAAAAGTTGTGTTCCTGGTGTCATCATGTGTGGTAATTAAGCTTGTGTCATGCACAAACGTACCTGGCTAAAAGAAGGGGGTAGGGGTTAAATATAGCCAATGTTTTTTTTTTTTTTTTTTTTTTTTTTTTTTTTTTTTTTTTTTTTTTTTTTTTTT
>PVLC010007071.1:24633-65513 GCA_004027655.1 Graphiurus murinus | reverse complement strand
ATTCGTGCAATATAGCATACATCTTTGTTAAGTACAAATTGTTAACAACATATTTGCACACAATTCTCATTTGACCCCTTCCCCGATTCCCTCCCCATTCCCTCCTCATTCCCTCCCCCTCCCTCCCCCTAAGGTTCACTTCAATGAGTGACCTTGATATGATTGTGTAGGTACATCATGTGCTTTAGGGTGTCCCTCTCGATAAGCAAAGAAGTTGATTTAATCATTGTCATTTTCTATGTTGACACACAGTAATATGGGATTGTGTCTACTACTCAATGAAGTCAATGCGCCAACACCCAGCTCAATAGCCTTCAGCACTCTGCCTAATCAAAATCATCTCAGACGTTTGACTCTGTGTACTATTATGTGAAAACCAGTGATAACTAGTTCATGCCTATTTAGCACTTTATGTTTGGGAAGCATTACCATGTTCTTTATGTCATTCTGTCACCTTTAGGACCTTTTGAGCCTCAGTGAGTAGTTTGTGCCAAGTCACCCAGCAAGCAGGCTGCTCTGCGCTCTATTTCCTTGAACCAACCACCATCATCACCTATCGACACGATAGGAAGGGATTCATATTTTATTAGGAGTCAAGGATGAAATTGGTAATGGGTTGAGTAAATGTTCATGTACAGTGATAATTAGGGATAAAGGAGTTAACATTCTGGCATAGGAATGATCAGTGAGTTTGCTAGACTACTATGAAAATAACCATTTCTTTGGAAGCATTACCCTTGGGTGAAAACAATTTCCCTGATGTTATAAGTTGGCAGATCTTGAGAGAAGGAAATGGGATTCCCATCCGTAAGTGGCACACACTACACTTTTAGGACAGAAGGGATACATAAACTTGGTATTTTGCACAGAAGATATTTGCGATTGTGCCAGGAGCTCAGAGCTATAACTCATTTCCATAAAACCCCACATGTTTTTCTTACAAATAGATGGGCCAAACCAGCATGTTCATTGTTTGTACAATACTTGTAATTGTTTACACAATACTTGTAATTTCTTCCAGTTATGAAGGTTGATGTGCTGCCAGCAGGGGAGAGGGGAGTCCAAGGGCTGGAGAGGCTGCAGCAAGAGACTACCAGGAACCTGAGCTGCTCCTGCTGCAAAACATGGTGCTAAAGAACTTTCACAGCGGGGCTCCGTGCACGTGCTGCCCAGTCCTTTCCCGGTGTCAGTTTCTGGGTATCATGATGAGAAAGGTTCAGGATTAGAAGCTGCAACTGTTCTCTACCTGTTTTTCCACCTCCTTGTCTAACCACCCAGCCTATGTGATGTGTGATGAATTTGGCATTTCATCTCTAAATGAGGATGATGCTGAGGACACCCCACTTCCTCCCTCACCTTTCGCTTTCTTCCACCATGATTAGGTGAAGGAAGTCTCCAGGTCGCTGGCAAGTGTGTGGAGACAGTGATTATCCATTACCAAGTCTCTCTGGTCCCCCAGGATCTGATGTAAGCACCCAGGCTAACTTTGCTTGAGATGCGAGACTGTTACCCACCAACATGCTTATTGGCTTCAGAAAATGAACCAAACTTTGAAAACACAAAAGGCAATGTCAACCCCAAAACTTCTAGAACCCAGCAATGATTGAAAGCAAACAAACTCCTAAGAGATGCAGGCTGTTTTCTTATCTTCATTTTGGGCCAGTCTTCCTTCAAATCCCTTCCGTTCCTTTAAGGCGATTCTTTCCACCTCAGCTGTCTCTGCCTTGCTGGAGTTAGCAGCCATGTCTACTGTATCATCCACTTGCAGAGAATGACAAATACTTTATGGGAATATATTTTGAAACATGGTTGTACTTATAGCTCCTAGCACCAGCCTCTGGGGAACTCAAATTCAGTTGTAGATTTTCCCCAATGTCAATAAGCTGATTAAATTCTTGCTACGAAATGAGTTTTAGAAGAAGGTGGCCAGTCATTATTTAAGAAAGTGAGCAGTATACCAGAGCCATAGAGGGGACAGAACAAAAATGACCCAGCGCATGGGTATTCACATAAGAGCACCTATGGGCACCCAGGATCCCTGTAGCAGCAATGTGGTGGCCCAATATGTCACAGAAGGTCTACCTTTTGGGAAAGTGACATCTTAAAATTAGTAAGCAGATTATGAAAGGAAATTATTGAAAGAAATATTGTTTCATTACTCAACTTTACTTCTTTGAAAAGATTGTTTATTCCATTAGTTTCAACTTCTAATCACTCTTCTATGCCTATTATTCTTAGGTTAGCTCTTTTAAAGTTGGCCCAGATCTCATCGATGTCCAATTCATACTGTTGAATTTTTTTTTCTAGACTGTGCCAACGTTTGTTTTCCTACTGGCTAAGATTGATATTGGTGTTTTAGTAAAGCTAATTAGATGTAAAAGAGAAAGTTGAACTGATACACATGAAAACAGACTTCTTGGAAATGTCTCAAGCCGGTTGTACCTGACCACGTATTCCTGCATTAGCCAATTCTTACTCTGTAGCCTAGACAGAGAGATTATAGCAGCTGGGATGACACTATTCCCTACTGATGATAAACTCCATATATCTACCCAGCCCTTCCCTCAACTCAATATTTTGCCTCTGGAGTAAAAAAGATTTTGCCTAAATATGAAACATTCAGATGATTTTTTTTTCTATGCAAAACAACAGAGAATCTTAAAATATCTAAGCTTAAATTTAAAATTTTTGTTCTTCTTATACATGAATGTAAAAAATATATACTTTATATGTTTCTTTAGTGGAGTAATATGACCAGCTACTAAAAAACATCCTTCTCTTAGCATTTTTTATGGAAGGAACAGGTAGAAAACACTGAGCTTAGGTTAACTGGACTGGACCAGCCATAAGAAATTTTTCAGGAAAGCATCTCTTTAAAAATAGCAACAAGAGTTTCCCTCTTCACTTAGGCACTGCTTTAATTACCATCTATGAACAGCTTGTTAAAAATCATTCAAGTGACTGACATATTTGCAAAAATTATATATCTCAACCTTGTGGGAGGCCCTGAATGAGAAAATTATTTGTGTCTAACTTTGAAATAAAACCTTGAAGGAAGACTCAGACTCAACTCTGGAAGGTGTCATACACCCCAGGAATACATGTCATCCCTGCTAGAGAGCGTAATTTCCTGTCTGTCTTCTCCATTCTCACCTGCAAGACTCAGGACAGCCCAGAGAACAGGTACCAGACACATTTAGCGCTAGGTAAGCCCTTGACCTCCTGACCTAATAATGATGTCTCTAAAACTGAGTCAATTTCACTTCTAATTTCCAACTTCTAAGCTGTATTTTCTTCATTAGATTTATCTTGATGCCTGTCATCTGCTATTTCTAGAAAGGTAGCATATTTAGAATTTCTGTCTTTCCTGTCTTATTCCTTGGGGGACCAAACTATTCCCATAACCTTTGGCCCCTCTTAGGAGGTGGAAACAAGGAGAAATCATGGCTGGCTGACACACTTCAATGTCTGTCCCATTTCTGTCTGTGTTTTGCAACCTTTAATATAGTAGTGGATCTGGGCCATGTGGATGAGGACACCACAGTTGTGTGATGTGAAGAAAAAAAATTATAGAATGGCTGAGCCAGGGTTCCCCAGGACATGCACTGTAACCCAGAGCAGATACTGCCACAGCCACAGGGGTGTTAAGTGAAGTGTGTGTGTGTATGTGTGTGTGTGTCTGTCTGTTGTGTGTGCGCACACGTGCACACACTATCCAACGCCAATGAATCATGCATGGTCAACGAGGAGAGGAGTATGCCAGGCAGATGGCTCTAATTTCAAGAACAAGATCAAAAGACGCACATGACAGAATTCTGGACAGACAACTGGTCAACTACTTTCAGAAAGGAGGGTGTTCAATAGTCATTTGATACTTATTTCGTGAGTTCCCATTAGGACTGAGAAATTGTGCAGGGGCTACCAGGAATAAGAGGCAAAATAGAGACAGACTCATTAGATTATCCTATCGTGCAATGGCAGGAGACCAGGGACTAAAAAAAAAATCAAGTGCACAAGTACATCAACAAAGTGGAAACTGAACAGTGCTGTGGTAAGAATAAAATATGCTGGAGAAACATGAAATTGCTGACATTCTTTCCACATGGGCTAATATACAGGTGCATGTGGCTATACTATACTTAACGTATTGGTACCTGATAAAGAATATTAATTATTTTGTGACATAAGTAATTCAAACACTGTTAACACCTACCTATGTGATTTTATCATGGACAGGTCATTTAAACTGTCTTCCTCCCCTTGAGTAAGGATGTGAAAATTGATGAGCTTTAAATTCCCTTATAAACATGATGATTCTAAGAGTCCAAGGTATTCTGAGCAATAATAAGAGAAATCAAAGTAATTATCCCTGATCTAATTATGGTGTAATTAGGAGGCAGATGATGTGCGAGTGATAATGGGCTTCTGATGGTTTCTCTACCTGCTGATTCTGGGGCCCGCACCACTTGCTTCTGTAAATGGATTTTGAGTTTGGATTAGCACAGTTGATTGCGAGACATTGTTATTCTGTCCCCCACTGTCTGGTAAGTGGCATTCAATTAATCACATGAAATGCTGATTCATTGGTTCTTGCCAAAGTCTTCATTCAGAAGAAATGTGTCTATTCAAGTCAGATCAACTAGCATTCTTAATAGGGGGTTTGTCTTTTAGAATGAAACTCATAGACAGTCAAAAGCCCATTTGCTTACTTCGACCATTGAGGAATTTTATTACATTTATTGAACATAATGCATATACATGTTCACTCAGTGCTTATATATTTATATGCACTGATTTAAGCATAATGATCTTGGAAAATCAAGGTGTAGAGGGTTCTATCTGAGAAACTGGAGAAGAAAGAATCAGGTTTCTATATTTTGAAGCTTTGCGTAATTTATTTTTAAAAATTAAAAAGCTATATCATAGTTAGGCTAAAGTTTGCCAGAAGTGTTAGAATAAAACAGAGAACTCCCAGGTATAATCTTTTCTGGAGGACTGTGGCAGACCCCTCTGTGAACCCCTGCAAGATGTCTGTTCAATTTGTCTGGAAAATCATTGACTTGCTCATTAGAAGCGGGAGTTTCATGTGTCATCTTGCAAAGGTTTTGCAGTCTGAGATTCTAGTTCTTGCCTGTGGGATGTCAGCGAGGGTCCTTTCCAGTCTTGGCGGTTGCTAAGGAGAGAGGAGAAGTCGAGTCTTATTCCCAGTGTGCAGGACAAAGCTATTTGCCAGCTGTTTGCTGGACTGAACATTTCCAGCTATGGATTTTGAAGCATCAGAGACAGAGAGATACTGTCAGACAGAATATGATCTTTTCAGGATCTCTTCAACAAAGAGAAGCAATAGTCCTTTCTGTGTACCAACAAACGATGCTCTAAAGGGCAGATTGTTCTTCTGCAATATCAATAAATAAATTCTATTCCATGCTTAATGGAAGGTTCCTTGCAGACCTATCAAAAGGGGAAGTAAAATGATTTCATTGAGAAAAAAATACAAATTATGCTTTATCTTAAACTAAGATCATCCACTTAAGGGGCTTTTACATGTCATTAACTAAAATTTAAGCTTTCTTTTTTTTTTGTGGTGAAAAGTGTACTTATTTTGACTTGTTCTAGACTCATAGAAATTAGTCATTGCGTCGTCTATGCCCTATAATGGTAAAGCTATCTCAGGGTATGCTTTCTCCGGGTTTATGTTACAAAGACAACATGTTTGGGAACTCATGACCTCAGTTAAGAAAATGATAACTTTCCTATTTGCAGGCTGCAAGAAAAAAAAATCTAGTTAAATAAGAAATGTCCAGAGCCACCTTGTAAATGTCCAAATCCATCATTTTTATCACCTCATGGATATTGAAAAATTCATACCAGTGGCAGACCCAATGTGACCTGGTCCTTTAAAACGCAGTTTTCTTTATTGGCAAACCAACATGCCCTGTATCAAATATAAGTACGTCAGTCCACACTACAACTTATGTCCTGTGTATTTTATATGTGCTGACCAAATGTTTGAATAATAATATAGGATGGTCTTTGATTGTAACCAGACTTTCCAATTCTGCTTAAAATCATAGCTTAGTCTAGTAGGTTTATCTAAATCAGTTATTTGTGCACACTGAATTATGTGGCAAAGAGAGAGCCACAAATCACATTTAAGAGAAAGCAAATACATTTGAATGGCTGATCCTAACATTCACAGAAAAACGAGAGTATTTTAACAGGCTTTGGATGCTACACTTTTAACATGAAGCAAATAGCCTGGCTTGGTATTGCACACCTATAATACCAATACTGGTTTAAAGCAGAAAAAAATAATCATCTGGTCAATTACTTGTATATGATGCCAATTTAAGATATCTGTGGTATTCACGTGTTGACGTAATATTGTTATGCTTTTAAAGAATTTTTACAATGACTCCAGAGTAAATATCTAAATATATGTGTTAGAAACTTGTACCCACATGGAATAATAACCAATGCACGTGCTTGTGGGTCCATGGACAGGGAAACGATGTTTCTATTTCCTCCTTCTTAATAGTTATATGATGATGTATATATGCCATATGGACATATATACATTACTACACATGTAGTTGGCACCATAGAAGCAAATGACAGGCTGCCTCATTGATAGTAAAACCCTCAATGGGGGCCACCACCCCCATCCAATTGCCCCCCTGCTCAACCTCCCCTGAAGCTCCATGCCTGCCTGAGTAGTTTAGTTTTCTTGTGAAATTAGGGTCATTCAATCAAATAATTCTTCCCCCTTTTTGACTATCTAAGTGATAGAGAAATGATCAAATTCTAGGTTCCGATATGAAATATCTCACCATCTAGCTGTCTTTTGATTTGAATATCACATATATGCACACACACATATATCAGAATTTTTCATCCTTAGCACTTTCCATATCATTCTTTGTTATAGGGTTCATCTGTGCATTGAAGATCTTTAGCAATATTTCTGTTCCCCACCATTTCCTTTCTAAGTCTGACAATTAAAATTGTCAAGTGCCTCCTAGAGGAGCAGAATATCCTTAAGAACTAATGACAGTTCTTTATTAAGAACTAATAAAATATGTATGTGTTTAAATGTACACACACACACACACACACACACACACACACACACATATTTATTTATATGCCAAGCCTGATGATGCATGCCTGTAAACCCAGTACATGGGAGACTGAAAAAAAATGGCAGGTTCAAGGACAGCCTCAGCAACACAGCAAGACTTTAAGCAACCTAGTGAGACTCTACTTCAAAGCAAAAAAGAAAAAGATCTGAGAGTATAGTCAGAGGTAGAATGCCCCTAGGTTCAATCCCCAACAAAAAACCATATATATACAAATACATAAACATATATGTATAATATAAGAATTCCTTTTATCCTAAAAAATATTAAACTTAATTTCTATCACTGTCTTAACTAGCAGAAAATAACAAATAAATAGTAGATTTAAAACTGTTCCTTAAACACTCTACGGTTAACCAAAATCAAACCATCTGGCATTTTGACCAGATCCTCACAATTCTGAAATCAGTGTTTGATCTAGATTTCAGAAAAAAACATCACAAATATAAAAAGGAAATATTGTTTCACATTTTATCTTCACATATTCCTTCCAACTATTTTTGGACCTTAGTCAAGTATCAAGTACGTATGACTGCCTTGTGACTCCATTAGTGGACGATTTCATTTGTGTCATGAGATTAGGATAGGAAACATCACTTAAATCAATAGACTTGTGACTCATTAAAAAAAAAAAAAAAAATCACGAAGCCTGCATGGTTCCTGAGCCATTGGGTTAGCAAACTTGAGGGTGCATTTCTGAGAAAGTGAACCACAGAGTAGTTGGCACTATGGAGCAAATTATTGGCTGCCTCATGGATAGTAAGGTCCCTCAATGGGGGTCACTGCCCCCCTCCAATCCCCCCTTGTTCAGCCTCACCTGAAGCTCTAGGTCTGCCTGAGTAGTTCAGTTCTCTTATGAAATTAGGGTCATTCAATCAAATAATTCCTTCCCCCTTTTTGACTATCTAAGTGATAGAGAAATGATCAAATTCTAGGCCCTGATATGAAATATCTCACCATCTAGTTGGCTTTTGATTTCTAGCCCATCACATTTCTCCAAGGTCAAAGTTTTATTCCTAACATATAAATAAGCACTATTCAAGGAGCTATGATTTTTTTTTTTTTTTTTTGCAAGGATGTTGAACAAGGCTGCTATCCCAGAGTTTTAGAAAATGAACACGAAAACCACCAAACAAAACAACCTTGATGGTTCACCAAGAATGCCATTGGGTTCAAAAGTTCTCAACAGCAACATTGCCAACTGTGAATTGGAGACGAAACCACCCCGAGTTTATTATGAAAATAGGCAGGGTAGAAATAACAAAGTAAAGTTTAAGTAGATAAATGGTTTATTGCTTAACATGGAGAGAAAGGTCCTCCCCCTGCAGATAGTATTATTGGTACAGACTAAGTAGAAGTCCCTCAAGGTAGAACAGATACCCATAGAAGGTCTGTGTAGCAACAAGGAATCCCCTGTGTTTATAGCAAAGTGAGCCTAGAGATTAAGGCCCAAAGGGGTCAGAGGGGAACTTCTGGAGCATTGCCATCTATTTTACTTTCTTCCCTGACAAGTGTTAAACTGCTAAGCTTACCACAAACTCAAATGCCTTCAGGACTCAGGTTGACAATACAAGCAAGTGTGCAGACAGGCAAACATCCTTCTTAATCTATGGTTCATCTTACTAGATTGGATAGACAGAAAAATATTTTTCATAAGAACAAAATAAACATGTCTTTATGATGATCAGTGATAACTCATGGGTTGGCAGGGATGGGTCTTGGAGAAGCTGGCCCCTCCCAGCTGGCAACTGTGACTCAGCTCAAGAATTTGGTGGCCATGAACAAAGTTAGGATAATGGTCTATGTTTCTACTTAAAAAAAAAAAAAGCCCAAATTGGGACTTTTCAACAATTAACTATTCACTCAAAATTCTTCAACAACTCTTTTAGGAAAACATGTCCAGATGTTAACCTGACCCAAAGTCAAACAGTATGGTATGAAAATCTAGACATCCCTTTCTTGGGAACCCAATAAAAGGCTCAATGCAGGTGGAGTCTGCATCTGGCTCAAGTCACCTAGTTAGAGATTGCAGATACACCCCAAGACCCATGACCTTCACCCCAAATGCGGAACTCCTTCAATTGCATCCCAAGACTGTGAACTGAGATTCGATCAAACTGTCATTCCATCTCACTAATCATCTTCCAAGAAGCGACGAAACTTTATAAATGCAGGAGTCTTTCCTGACATTTGTTAGTGTATTAGCCCATTGGGCTACTATAGCAAAATACCACAGACTGTGTGGTTTATAAACAGCAGATGTTTATTTCTTACCGTTCTGGAAGCTGAATTCCAAGGTCAAGGCACCAGCAAAATTGTGTCTGAACAGGGCCTGCTGGCTGGTCCACACATGGGATCTTTCTCTGTGTCCTCACTGGAGGAAACGGCAAGAACTTTGTCTCTGGTATGTATTACATCAATTTCTCAGTTCTCATGACCTAATCACTTTCAGAAAGCTCCGCCTTCTAAAATGATCACGTTGGAGATAGGTTTCAACATCTAGTTTTGGGGGACACTAGCTGGGCATGGTGGTGATGCCTGTAATCCTAGTATCTGGGAGGCTGAGACAGGAGGATGAAAAGTTCACAGTCAACTAAGCAACTTAGTGAGGCCCTCTATATTTTACTGAGAACCTGTTTCAAAATAAAAAATTAAAGTATAGGGCTGAAGGTGTATCTCAGAGGCACAATGTCCCTGGGTTCAATCTCCCATATCACGCACACACAAATAAATAAGTAAAATAAGAAAATAGATTTTCGGGAGACACAAACATTCAGACCATAGTAGACAGAAAGTCTTATATACATTCAATGATTCTTTTTCAAAGCATAGAGAGATCTGCCCCTGACAGATGTACTTACTTTGCAGTTTTCAAATATGCTTTTATTGGTGCATTATAGTCTCACAAAAAGTATGTGTCATAAAGAACCAACTATTATGTTTGTCTTCATTTTATTTCAACTCTCTAGTTTTATACATCCACACCCATATCCACACACCACATATAAAAATACCCCTTGTTCTGCACCAAAGATTCCATTCTGCTCCACCCAAGTGAAGGTATCACATGGGTGTGTGAGTGTATATATGCTTGCAGTATTTACAGTGTCTCCATGAACAGTTGCAAACTCACAAATCCACATACCCACACTGAGATGATGTGTTAAGTGCTGTAGAAACACACAATTTAACTAGGATGGACTCATATCCTATTGAAAGAGCAAAGAAACCTTTTTTTTTTTTTTTTTTTTTGCAGTGCCAGGGATTGAACTCAGGGACATTCTACCCCCAGCCCTATTTTTTATTCTTTATTTTGAAACAGGGTCTCACTAAGTTACGGAGTGACTCACTAGGTAGCGGAGGCTGGCCGCGAACCCGGATCCTCTGGTCTAAGCCTCCCAAATGCTGGGATTACAAGCGTGTGCCACCACACCTGGCAAAGAAAGCATTTTCTTAAGGAGATTAGTGTTGCAAAATTATTATATGTCATGCAAATGTAAATTTCACCTCCACTGTGTTACTAAGAGAGACTGTACTACTTTCTTTCATTTAGAACCAAAATGGGTAAAGCAGAAATAAGTCAGAATTTCTGCCACTAGCTAATGAAATTAATTGCACTAATCAGCCCAGATAAAGAAAACTGGTAGCCTCTCTAGTAAAGCTCTAGCGTTCTTTAAGTCGACTGAGGTCAGATGAGGTTCATAAGTTTTGGAAAAATATGGGGTTAGAGTGTGACCCGATATGTGATAATGAAAATTCAATTGAGTCCTTTAGGCAACTCAACATAGGTGTGATTATTTTATAGTGTGCTTTTATTGGTGCATTATAGTCTCATATCATAATGGAAATCATGTTGACCGTGATAAACATGCACACAGCACGTGGGGCCTTCCACTCCTCCCCATTCCCCACCCCTTCCAATACAGAATACTGAGGTTGGCATTGGTATATTCACATATGTACACGTAGCCAAGGGTAATAATTCTATTCATGAACCTCAGTCTTTCCCCCCTGGATCCACTGAGGTTTCTCCTCCATTGTCTGGAGTCCCTCCGGCATCCCAATTACTCCATAGCTTGGGCATATTAGAGAAAACACATGCCCCTTCACTTTTTGTGACTGACTAATTTCACTTAACATAATGTTCTCCAGGTCCTTCCATTTTCTTGCAAATGACATAATTTTGTTCTCCTTTATTGCTGAGTAGAATTCCATTGTGTGCATTTCCCGTAATTGTGTAATCCATTCACCTGTTGATGGACACCTAGGTTGGTTCCATCATTTGGCTATTGTGAATTGGGCTGCAGTGCATGTATTACTGTAGTTCTCTGATTTGGGCCCCTTTAGAAAGATACCTAGGAGTCGTATAGGTGTGAGTTTTAAAGGTAAGGATTTGGAACCGGTAATATGATTCCATGCTGTGTGAAGAGAACATCTCAGCATTTAAGTGTTTAGGATGTGATGAGTTTTGCCCTTAAGCAAAGGGCTGTGGTTAATAAGTGGACTCTGATTTTGTATTTCAGTTGCTGAGGACCGCTGAGCAGACCCCACATCAGTGCAATGATGATGTGTCAGCACTAGGCTGTGATGATATGGATCACAAGGCATTTATTTGCCAACAATAAGTCATATACTTTCAGGAAATCACTAACTCTCTTTATGTCCTGCCTGGCTAATGGTGCTCATTATACCTGTCTTATATATTTCACATAATCGTTGTAGGAAGAATCAGTCACAATATTAGAAATAGAGTACAAATTGGTCCCAATTAAATCTGACTTTGGTTTCGTACACTGGGAAGTAAAACATTATGAAATAATTATTATGAATGAGGAAGCAAACTTCTCAAGGCAGAAAGCTTCACCGATGAAGGACAAGGACTGGTCTCAAGCAATTCTTTTGGTAAGAATTATTTATAATGAGCCGAGCATGGTGGCGCATGCTTGTAATCCCAGTATATGGGAAGCTGAGACAGGAGGATCACAGGTTTGACACTAGCTTCAGCAACTTAATGAGACCTTGTTTTAAACTAAAAAAATAAAATAGGGCTGGTGGTGTAGCTCAGATGTCGAATGCCCCTGGGTTCAATCCTCAGTAACACCCCCCCCACACACACACAAGAATTACTTATAACGAATAAGTAATTTTATTCATTTAATAACTATCTGTTCACTCTGAATCAGGAATGGGAAAATAAGAATCTATAACATATGTATTTATATATGGAAATAGCATAAATATAGTTGTTAATTGACTACTAGTATATATCATATTTTATCACATTAAAGAAATCATTGATTTTAGTATATAAAATTATACATATACCACACAGATCTTTATGTGGCCAGCATAGGCCCTTTTTTATTGAAATTTTCTATAAACTTCAGTGAATATTCTCAAAGTGACATAAATTTGTTGTTTTAAGTTCTGCTGCTCTAAGTCTTGATACTGGTTTCAATAAGCATTTGCTCTAAAAAATTGCATTATTGGAAACCATCAAAAATAAAGTTACCCAGATCAGGAACACACTGTATTGTGGTGGTCTCTCTCCTATCTCTAACCCTGAGCTCACTCAGAAGTTCTAATTGAGGTCTTAAACCTATCTATTCATGGGTGAAACTATGCTTCCTGACACTTCCTGATTTCACTCTACACTGGTAAGGAAGGAAGCTTCTGTCAAATATGCAATGTCTGGTAAACCCACACACAATTATGTCTTCAGCTCTGGTAGCAGATAAACAGGGACAAGGTTAGCTGGCGGGAGGCAGGAGGAAAGGACCCTGAGCTTGAGAAAGGAACATCTTCTAGACCCACTTGACATGACCAGACTGGAAAAGGACTTATCTCAGCCACCCTGTGAAGCCTCCGAGTGGCTCCTTATGCTCCTTTGAATGGAGCGTCAGAGTCACATCCATGATAAATGTATACTTTGCCAGATCTCTTCTCACTCTCAGTGCTGGAGACAGGATTAGTTTAAACTGCTGTGAAGACAAAAGAGAAATCCCTTCCTACTTTGCACTACCAGGGGCTGTGGTTTCTATCTCCTTAGCAGGTACACTCCATCCCTACATTCTTGCATCATCTTTAAAAGGAATGCAAAACAAACCCAAATTCGGAAACCTGAAATTGTTCTTGTTAGTGAAGCCAGCCTCTGGGAACTATTTCTCAGTGTTGTTTCTTGAAAACAAAAATATATTCTCTAGCGTGCCAGAGTTTTTAAGCAATGACCACAAGCATGGTTTTGATTCTCCAAAAACATAACTCAGCCTGGCATTTGAATATGAAGTCAGATAGATACTCCCAACACGAACATACCAAAAAAGAGAGAGGAAAAGGAAAAAGAAAATGAATCGCATTAGAAGAACAAAAGATATAAAATTACTACTTGCAAGTTGAAAACAACCTGAAGCGCAATGCCTATTGCATTTTCTAATTCAAAAATACATATGCAGTTAAGATTTCTCTTTTATTGTTGCTTTTGTTTTTGGTACTGGGGATTGCACCCAGAGGCATTCTACCTCCAAGCTACATCCCCAGCCCTTTTTAATATATTTGTTTTTGAAACAGGGCCTCGCTGAGTTGTTGAGGTTGGACTTGAACCTGAAATCTTCCTGTCTCAGCCTCCCAAGTACTGGGATTGCAGGTGTGCATTACCAAGCCCGGCTAACAGTTAAGATTTCTTAATGACTATACACACAGTATTCAAGTTACTACACATTTTTATTTAAATCTGTTCTCTACATTTTTTAAAATTTCCTGAAAAACCATGCATTTGTCTTTTAGTAGCTTGGTGGTTCCAGAAATACTAATCAAGATCCGTAGAAATATTTAAGAAAAAATTTAAAAATATTTGGCCCACTCATGTAAATGATTTCTCACTGGGCAGAAATATGAATTATCTGGAATAAACTTCCAGTTCTGTACTATAATTTCAGTCAGAATACTGCAAGTCAATTGCTTTGTCAAGTACTTGATAAGTACTTGGTTCATGAAAATGTTAATTATGTGACTAACTGCGACACTGTGTTTAATTTTTTTTAAATACGGCAAGATGTCTATATCTCTACTGTCCAGTATAGTAGCTACTACTTTCAGGTGGCTACTTAAATTTTAAAAATTAAAATTAAAAAAAATTAAAATTCAGTGTAGGAATCTCACTAGCTTCACTTGAAGCGCTTGTCAGCTTCGGGTGGTGCCGGTTGCCATGGTGATCTCCGAAAGTCCTTTCAATCACGGTGAAAGTTCTGTTGGGCAGCACTAGCCTATTTCCTGCACTGGATGGTACAGTTTTCTCATGAGCCACATGGCCACCACAATTACTATATCAACTGACACTCTCTATTCTTTTTTTTTAGTGTGTGTGTGTGTGTGTGTGTGTGTGTGTGTGTGTGTGTGCGTGTGTGTGAGACTGGGTATTGAACCCAGGGGCATTCTACCTCTGAGCTACATCCCAGCCCTATTTTTTATTATTATTATTTTTCTTTTGAAACAAGATCTTGCTAGGTTAATGAGAGTTTCTCTACTTTCTGAGGCTGTTCTTGAATCTATGATCCTCTTGTCTCAGTCTACCAAGTACTGGGATTACAGGTGTGCACCACCATACCTGGAAACTCCCTATTCTTAGAGATAACCTTTTTTTTTTTTTTTATAATTCATCTCTCATTAAAGCCTGCTCTTTTAGAATAAGAGGAAAACACAGACCTGTGAGAGGGAAGGATTATAAATTAATACAACCACTATGGAAATCAGTGTGGAGGTTCTTCAAAAGACTAGAAATGGAAACACAATATGATCCAGCTATACTACTCCTTGATATCTTTCAAAAAAAAAAAAAATCAAAGTCAGAATGCTTCAGTAATACATGCGTACACATGTTTATAGAGGCACAATTTACAATAGCCAGGCGATGGAACCAACCAAAGTGCCTGTTAACAAATGAATGGATTAAAAAATGTGAACCATGCACACAATGGAATTTTATTCAACCATAAAAAAGAACAGGATTATGTCATTTACAGGAAAACGGATGGAACTAGAGAATATTATGCTAAGTGAGATCAGCCAGTGTGAGAAAGTCAAAGGTCATATGTTTTCTCTCATATGTGGAATCTAGAGAGAAAATAGGGAACAAATGGAACTTTAGATAAATGAAGAGTTAGAGCAGTAGAATAGTGGAAGGGAATTGGGGAAGAGAGGTAGAGGGAGGGGGGAACAGTTCAAATCAGGCTATGTCCATATAGGAAGATATAGCTACCAATCTCACTAACATCTTCTCTACTGAGAAGGACTAGCTGGGAATAGGGAGCAAGGCAGTGCTGTGTGCATGTATGTTTGTATCACTTTGACCCGAATTGTGATGTATAATTACAATACACCAATAAAAGTATTAGAAAAAAAAAGAGAAAAGGAAAAAGGTTCAGAGAGAGATTTTCTCTTCTCTGAATAGCGTAGAAATTCTGGTTTGGTTACTATTTCAGAAGGTCTTGACTTTCCCCACTGATAGTCCCTTAACTGGACTTTTTGTTCTTAATTGGGTTGTTCATCTGTTGGTGTGCTATATCTGGTGTTCCTGAAAGCCCGGAGCTAAGTTCCGAATCACAAAAGTCTTACTATTGATTTCAAAATCTGTGAGGTTGGGTTGACTCTGTGGTGAATCTCCCCCTTTTCTTATGATTTAAATAATTCCCTTAGATAAGTGTTTATGTTGCTCCAGATCATTCCTGTATTTAACATGAATGTCACGCCTGTGAAGTACGGGATTCCTTTTTACCTGGTAGTCCCACATGGCAGATAATGGATTTTAAGCGCCACCTTCCCCTGTCTGCCCACCACTTCCTTCCAACTTTCAAAGCACCATCACATCCATTATTCAAAGACTTTTCTTGAAAATCGGGGACAGATGCTTTGTTCTGATTATTGCCTCTTAAAGCTGCTCTTCGCCAAGCGCTGAGCAAATCTCTTTTTTCTGTTTGTTAGTGTTTTTATATATTACTTTCGCTCACTGAGTAAGTGTTGAAGAATTATTATTGCAAAGTGTATTTAGTGTAGTGAAATGCAGTGCCTAGGAAGAAGAAGGGATGCCGATCACTAATTTATATGATCTTGTTTATTCTTTAGATGGGTTCGATTTATAGCTCATGGAGTATTGCTGGGTTTGGGGATTTTTTTTTTTCTTTCCAAATTTCTATATATTAGAGACTAGTTGAGGGATATGTATGTATGTATGTTAGGGCTGTGTGTGTGTGTGTGTGTGTGTGTGTGTGTGTACGCTTTAGTTTTCATTCATGATTTTGAATGTATTATAAAATGACCTTCGCTGGTCTCTAGGTCTTTCTTCATTTTCTCAGCCATAAAAAAGATAATTAAAGTATGTAGTTCAGTTTGCTTTCATCCCTAAAATGTCTGCTATGTTATTAAAACAGCAACACAGTAATTAATTAGGACATCCTATGGGCAGCATATCAGGGTGATGCTGATGGTTAAAATCAGGGTTTTGCCTTCCTTGTGTGACTGTGCAATCTTTATACAAAGGGTGTGCTTCACTGATCTGTTAGAGCCACGTGGAACAGAAGCATTTTGATTAAGTTCCCTGTATTCACAGCACATAGCTGAGCAATAATTACATGTTTTATTTCAAAATATCCAAAGCACGAACATTCCCTTTTCAGTTGTTATTTTCGTTTCTATATCTATCAAGATGCCGATTGTGGAGCAGCCTCTAACAAAATAATCTTCTAGTAATTTTTATAAATTTAGTTCGGGGAATGCATGTCTTTCAATACTGGAAAGAGTATTATTTTTAACTGACATCTTTAGAAAATAAATTAGTTGAAAAGAATATAAATAGCACTATGGACAGAGTTGAGACAGATTTACCTAATAAATATTACACTGTACCTACACATGCAGGCATTGGTGCAAACACACACACACACACACACACACACATACACACACATGCACACACACACACATGTATACACATTTGCGAATATGAGATATCACAAAAACGCTTGTGTCCTTATTGTAGACTACTGTCTCTTTAGCCAAAGGTCTAGAGGGAATCCAGCTACTTCTCAGCTCTGTCCTGACCTCTTTATAGGTGCTGCTGGTAACAGCCATGGCCAGAAAAGTCCCTCAGACTCTGTGTGTGTTTGCTGATTATCTGCCATCCACACGTCAGAGTTTAAAAATGACTCTTTTCTCCTGCTAGTTTATTATCATGGACAAGTTACCTAATCTTGCTGTATACTGTTATCTCCATCTGTAACATGGGGATAAAATGCTACTTCTGGGCTGGAGATGTAGCTCCGTGGTAGAGCACTTGCCTAAGATGCTTGAGGACCTGAATTCATTCCCTGATAACACACACACACACACACACACACACACACACACACACACACACACATCACACACACACACACTCACACACACACACACACACACATATCCCGTACATACTATAAATCTATATATGGTTATTGGGGATTAAATGCAGTAATGCATGGTTCCCCAGCCCATAGAGTTAAAACTACTATTATCATTCACAAGTTATCTAATCCCCAAAGAAGAGACAATTACTTGATTTGGTAGTGGTTTTTTACTTGCTCTAACTTTTCTTTGCCAACTCATTTCTCTGCTGCTTGTCTATTTCGCTGATTTCAGCAAGGTGATTGAGAGCAAAGTTCTGCCTCCAGATGTCTTAAGTTCAAATCAGAACTCCGAAGCATATTGATTATATGACTGCATTAATTAATGCAAGATACCTGCAAGACCAAAAATATCAGTAGGTGCGAAGAGAAGACATTCATTTTTTTGTTCACCTTTTTTCCAAAGCAAGAGTTCCTTGTTGGCTAGTTTCTTTCCTCCAGGCAGTAATTCAGACACCCAGGTTCCTTCTATTTCTGGCTCTACCATCTTCCACTGGTGGCTTTCCATTCCCAACACCCCCATGCATCCATGGAGCAGAGCAGAAAAGATAGGTAGCATCATTCCTGGGAGGTTTCTATGGTCCAGATCTGGAATAGGTACATATTACCTCTACCTCCATCCCTTGAACAGGAACCCGGTGCTTCGGCATACCTAACTGTAGTAGGTGCAGGGAATACAACTCTGTACTCAGAGAAGAGAAAAAGTTTGACAGTCACCTGACAACCCTATCCCATGGAATTTTCTGGGAAAATGAAAACAATCTATACCTGCCCTGTTCACTTTCGTTGGCAGTAGTCTTATATGGCTCTTGAATACATGAAAAGTGGCTAATGCAACTTAAAAACTGAGGTTGCACTTATACTTAATGTTAATTTATTTTAAATAAATTTCAATATCCACATATAGCCAGTGGTTTTCATGTGTCTATTGAACACATGAAAAGTGATCAATCCAACTTAAAGACTGAGGTTGTGCAGGCCGTGGTGACACTCGCCTGTAATCCAATACTTGAGAGGCTGAGATAGGAGGACCGCAGGTTTGAAGTCAGCCTCAACAAATTAGCAAGGCTCTCGGCAATTTAGGGTCCCTGTTTCCAAATAAAAAGGTAAATAAGCTGGGTATGGTGGCATACACTTGTAATCCCAGTACTTGGGAGGCTGAGACAGGAGGATTGCGAGTTTGTGGCCAGCCTCATCTATTTAGTGAGGCTCTCCACAACTTAGTGAGACCCTGATTCAAAATAAAGAATAAAAATATAGGGCTGGGGTTGTAGCTCGAAGGTAGAATACCCCTGGGTTCACTCTCTACTACTGCAAAAAAAAAAAAAGAAAAAAAAATATTGAGCTGAAGTTGTAGCTCAGAGGTAGACTACCCCTGGGTTCCATCCCCAGCCCCACAGAACAAAACAAAACAAACAACAAGAAAATAAACTGAGGTTATACTTGTATTTTACATTAATTAATTGTAAATCAACTTCCATATCCACATATGCCCAGTGGTTTCTGTAGAGTAGGGCACAGAAACCTCTCCTATAAATACTTTGATTGATTTCTCTGAGTTTCCCTATCTATAAAATAGAGAGCAATAAAGGTTTGCATCCCCAAAAGTCATGTGAATTACATGCACAAAAGCTCTCAAGTTGTGTTGTTTTTCATAATTACACTGCCTGGTGTGCCCCCTGGCAGGAGAGTTCTTTCTCATTAGCTAATAGCTGCCATTTTCGAGTCTTCTCATCTGCTTCTTCCTCCAAAGGATGGTAGTTAAGAATCACTAATGTTAGAATCAGACCTAAGCTTGACAACTGGCTCTTCTCTATTTCATTTGGGTTATAGTGGATAAATGAATACAACTTTCCATTTGCTTATCTGTAAGGACTATAATAATTCTCACCTATTAGGCTGGTTTAAGGATTAAATAATAAGGTAAAAATGTAGTGTTCAGCAGAGTCCTTATCTGTTACTTCTTACCCTACATAAGGGCCCCTTAATAGACCTCAAATCACTGGGCCACCTGAATAAACTCATTCCTCGCTAAGTAAAGTCTTCAGCCATTTGAGAATAAAAGCCATTATCAGCCATTCCTCACAAGTCTCTTGGCATAGTAGTTCTAACTGCATTTGTGTGGGAGGGTGGGGAGGCAGGATTGAACCAAGGGGTATTCTACCTCCAAGATATACCCCCAGCCCCTTTTTGAAATTTTAAAACAGGGTCTCACTAAGTTGTTGAAGGTCTTGCTAAATTGCTGAGGCTGGTATCAAACCTATCTCAAGTACTGGGATTAAAAAGTGTGTGCCACCGTGCCTGGCTGTGGTCCCATTTTTATCTCTAGGAGACTCTGTTTATGGCAGAATTCTATGTTATGTTTTATTTCACTCTTTCTAGAATTCTTCCTCCCCACTCAATATCCAGGCCCGTAATCCATGAGCCACAAACACAGAATTGCTAGTATTCCTTTCTATCAGATGTGCTTGCCACCCCCAGCCTGGATGTTATGATTTAGATCTGGAATATTCCTCTAGGCTCAGGTTTAGAAGGCTTGGTCCTCAATTCAGTGGTGTTCAGAGGGGAGACCTTGGAGTAATTATTGGGTGATGAGGGTGATGGTCTGATCAATGGATTAGTCATTGGTGAGTTCAAAACTGATAGCCTTTGGGGGAGATGGTAGAAACTGTGGAAGGCATGACCTAGCAGGAGGAAGTAGATCACTAGAGGTGTACTCCAGAAGAGTCCATCTTGTTCCTCTTTCTCTCTGCTTCCGGGTCACCATGAGGTGAACACCTCTCCTTCACCACCCCCTCCTCATCATGATGCTCTGTCTCTCTAAAGGTCCAAAGCAACGGCATCAAGTTCCCATGGAGTGAAACCTCAGAAACGATTAACCAAAATAAATTTTTCCGTTTCAGAATTATTGTTCTCAGGTATTTTGTCACAGCAATGAAAGGCTGACTAACATTGTGTGTACATCTGTGTCATTCTCTTGCCTTCCTTTTCTGTAGACCAGCTATGGGATTCCCTGTAGGTTGATGCTTTAAGAAGATGGAGGAGCAGTTTTTTATCATGAGCAGACTAGGTAAGACAGTGAAAGAACAAAATCAGTGGCCGATGTGTTTGTAAAGAGAAGAGTGAGTCTAGAGCAAGATTATCATGTACCCAAAATCTAAGCTGGAGAACAGAGGTTGCAGTCTATCCCCTGGTACTGAGATAAATGGCTTTCAGGAAATATTCAGCAGGCCTCTAAAGGAGACATTTTGGGTAACCATCAGCAGTCTTTCTGCAGTGGAGTCTGCCCTCATTAAATGTCACCCTGATTTGCTCTGCAGGTAATTTGAGGAGGCTAAAGGGTAGCCTCAAGCACCCTACTGTTTCCATCACAAAACCCTCATTCCCAAGAAGGGATAAGTGAAGCTTGTCAATGGACGATTCCCAATGACATAAGCAGCTGTGTCTGTGAACTAGACAAGGTGAGCAATGCACCCATTCATAAAGTTTCAGAAGAATTTTTACTGTTTCGAGGCAAATGGCAGCTAGCTGGCTTATCATCCATGACCATTGCACATCATTATCTGTATCATAATCACACCAGCTCTAGCTCTAATTACCTGACTCCATGCATTTGAGAAAAGTACATTCTACAATATAATTACACTAATAAAATTGCGTCTGGGTAATCTGTTTTACGTTTCACTTTTGTGGGGAGTTTTTTATTTTGTGTTGTTTCACAACGGGATGACTCTTTGAATTGTGATATTGATCACATGATCTATCACATCAATATCTTTATCCATGCATTCTGTCTTAAAATTAATGAGTAGCCTTTCACAAACATATGATTCAAAGAGTTCAACTTGCAATTTGCCCCAAGAGCAAACCAAACTTACCATGCCTGATTTAGTTCCAAACCAAGCACGAACCTTCACTTGCTATAAACAGCAAAGAATTGCTGCATGGGGGGAGGGGGAAGGAAATGACTCTCAAAATACATACTAGTAAGCAATTTGAGATAAGGCTGTGAGTGAAATCTTCGGAGACCGTTTCTGGGAAGTAAAATAAATGTTTCCAATAGAAAAGAAAAAGCACAGGTCTTTAGTGAAAAATTCAGATCTCTGTAGAAAAAGCTGGGGTGAGACTCAGTCTTTTGGACTCAAAAACACAATAGATGCCATTTGGCCATGATTAAAAGCCATAGCAATGATGAGACCTTGGAAAAAAACCTGAGCCATTGATTGCAAACATACAAGCCACACACGTGATCCCTGCTATATGACAAGATAAAAGTAAATATAAGCCAAACTAAAGGAAAAGTTATCTTGCTTTCTTATGAACAAGATATTAAAGTTTGACGACATTTATCTTTATTTATTTTTTTTGAGAGCAAGTAGATTAATAGTACCATGATATGCTTGTCAGCACCTATATCCTGACATTCCTCCAACTTGGGGGCCAACTCTCTCAACTTACCTCCATCTGTAGGGTTCAGTCTAAGCCAAATTGGTTAGAATTTGTATTCTCCTCCAAGAACCCGAGTATTTGATATTTTCACTTTCTAATGTTGCAACTCCTAAGGTTCGCCTTGTAGTAGGCACACTTGGCCCTTTCAAAATATGGCCCCACCTTAAGACATGAACAAACTTTAACATTATCTCCTTATGGATTTTAAGACTAAGTCTAGTTTTTAAGCTAGGATACCACCTGTCTTGCAATGTGCTACAGACTGAAGGAGGATGCCCTGTGTGAGCCCCAGCTCCTCCCACTGTGGCCAGTACACAGTCGCTCCAGGCAGTATCCGTGTTTGTGCCTCTGCCCCAGGACAAGAAGCGACTTTTCATTCATCCATCGTATTTATTGAGTATTTAAATATTTAAAGAATTTTTTTCAAAACGGGCCTCTTCTTTTGAGAGGTTCACTTTCCAAAAAGAAAGTTAAATATTTCTCAAAAGAATCGGGGAAGGGATAAATACGTGATTTGTGCATGTATGCCTTTAGTGTCCTGTACCTCATTAAGATGTATGATTACAATGCAACAATAAAAAGGAAAAGACTTACAATATCAAAAATTATTGGCAGTATCAGATCCTAACCAGGCCCAGCTGCCCTCGAAGCCCATGTCCATTCTTTAATACAATGCTGCATTTCTGGGACATGGATCCAGGGTCCTATCTTTCATCCCTCCTATCTGATGACTCACTGTCTTCCAGTCTACAGCAAGCGGGTCCTAGGAATTTCATTTCAGTTCTCTTAAATCAGCTTGACTAGAGTTATCACCTGAACATCGACCTTTGCTCTTACTAAACTGGGCTCAAAACTAGACAGTCTCATTAAGTCCTTTATTCCTACAACCCACTTGCAAAAAGCAAACGTTGTAAAACATAAGAGAAAGCCAGTTGCCTTCTCTTAAAATTTAGACCATACAGAGATTAAGGACCAAAGACTCTGGGATTGAATCCTCACCATGCATGCTGCATCCTTCGGGAAAGCAGAGAAGCAGGTGAGACCTTGACGTGACACCAGCCCAAGCTAGTCCCTGTTGGAAAACAAGACAATTGTGACATTAGAGACCTTCATGGTCACTTGAGCTCTCCATCCGTCACTGTCTAGTTTTATAAATCAGAGAGGAAGAGGGAGTTTAAGTATAAGATGGGCTACCTTGGAGGATATTTGTAAAAAATCAGCCATCAACTTAAGGAAATTTCATATTTTTTTTCATCACAAGTTTTTTTTCAACCAGTTTTCTAAGATGATGAACAAGGCCTGTCTTTACAGTAAATGTAAAGAAGCGTTTTACTCTGAGATTTTTATTTCCTTTCTTTCCCTGCCCTCCATTCTCTCACTCTTCTGGCATTTCATTAAATCTGTCAATCACATTCATTGAGCCACACTGGGGGGGGGGGGCTCATATTCACGAGGGCAGTCATTAGCACCACATCACACCCAGATTCATCATTGCATCCCAATAATGATCTTAACAGTCATTATCAGGAGGACAGACAAGACAACTGTTTTCTTTGGGGCTTACTCTGCATGGATCTTTATACATAGATGATTTTTAACCCTTACTACTGCTAGCTAAGTAGACCTATTCCTGCTTTACAGATGAGGGGAAAAAAATAAACAGCCCTTTAGAGAAGTGTGCAGAATTCTCCTAAGGACTCACAAACCTTACACTTGAGTGCAAGAAAAGGATCCCGGTGCTAAAATCTGTCTCTGAAGACCGTGCAATTTTCCTTTGCCTGTGAAACTGATAAAAATAAAAGCAGAACTCCTACTCAATTCATTTTTATTTCCCTAGGGATGACTTACTGTTTTGTTTAAATTACTTTTGAATATAAGGAATATTGAACCTAGACAAGCTGGGGGTAAAATTATGATGTGGTAGAAGTTTTCTTTGTCTCTCACATCATATAAGGATCTAGGCAATTGCTTCTTCTAACTTAACTGTAATTGGTTGTTATTTTATTTGCTTTTTTTCCCCTCATATCACTCTGAAGACAACTTTAGCTTTTCAATGAACAAGACTTTGCTTGATATATTATGGTAACCCCCAGATGATTCCTAGGGTCTACTCAAAACAAATGTTACAGCCTTCTGTGCCAGGAGGAAAAACTTAGACTGCAGGTTAGAGAGACAGGCAAGGTATTAGATGACCAACAGGAGCTGGCTGTTGACTCAGGGGTGAGAATCTTGTCAAAACAGCAGCCATCTCAATGTGAAGGGGTTAAACATATTCCTCTCCAGCCAAATCCTTCCCTGTGTGTGCAAATTCCAGATACGTTTGTCAAGAGAAGCCAGGAATCTATAAATTCACGTCAAATTTCTTCATCTCTTCAATGTAGGGAACCAGCCTAGGTTAACAAAATTCTGTTTGGGCCAACAATACTGTTAGTGTCAATACTGTGAGGCCAAAACCATCGCTGAGCCTGGCCTTTGGGCCTGCCATTTTGTATGGAAGCTATGAAGGGTCTCCTCGCTCAATCAGGTTATTTTTAGAAGATATTATTCCCAGGAGTTGCTCTCTCAGCAGTGGACTGGCACCTGAGAAGCCAGAGATGGTCAAGTGCACGTGTCATTAACTTCTCTTGGTTGTTGGAAGGAAGCACTTGGCCCAGGCTTGAGTGGATGACCTTGACAGAGAGCATACCTATTTGTCCTCAGAGTGGCCTGAGACACACTCTATGTCCTTGTGCATTCTTTCTTTCAGGAGGTGCTGGCCTGAAACTAGGCTATAGCCCTGGGTTTTATAAATGTCGTTGCATGGTCAACAATAAAACAAAACAAAGCAACATCTTTTTAGTGCCGGTAATTGTTCAAAGACATCACTTTTTCATACCTAATTACCTTGACAATGATCAGAAGCCACAGAGAACAAGCATGAAAATTTTCTGCCCTGAAGGCATCTCTGCAGAAACTCACCAGGAGACTGAACGAGGATATAGTGAATGAAAATCCCCTTTCAACCACAGCAACTCTAGAATGCACAAGTGGTAAAATCAAGACTATCACACATTGGTTTTACTTTAATAATACTAGAGATTTTTTCCTTTCTCTTTCTTCCTTTCTTTCTTTCTTTCTTTCTTTCTTTCTTTCTTTCTTTCTTTCTTTCTTTCTTTCACTTTTATCATATAGTTAAACTGCTAAATATAGTGGCAAGTTACCAGCTTTTGCTAGTATCCTAATTGATTACAAGACATTGTGTTTTTCTTAATTAAGGTTGGAGAGAGAATAAAAAGTACAAAATCAGATAAAATGCAATAATTTTGCCATCTTTTAATATGGAGACTCTAATTGCCAAAGAGAAATGATTAAAGAAAGGACATCAAAGGAGGTTTAATTCCATTTAATTTAGCAAGTATTGTTCGAGTGCCTCCCATATGCTTACTGTGATAAGCATTAAATTTATAAAAATGGATTAAGAATCTTTGCATTAATTAAAGTAGCTCATAATGTAGCACCAAAGTTTTCTTTTTTTCAGAACTATTGAAAAAGCCTAAAGAGTAGAATGCCAGCATTATGAAAGGTCAAAGTTCAAAGACGAACTGCATTCAGTTTGAAGACTGATAGGGCTATGGTAGTCCCTGAGACAGTCTAATACAACACACCAAGGAGGACAAATTTAAAGAGGACTATGAAGGATTAAGGCTAGGTGCTACAGGACAATGGAACCATAAGTAGAAGCAGGGAAAGTTTATTTTCTGGCCATGCTGAATTTTCAAATGCAGGTAGTCACATTGATGCAGATGTCAAAAATATGATTGGAATTGTGGAACTAGAATACAAGAGATTCCAGAGGGGAAAATTTGTATTAGAGAATTGTGTATATAGAGAGAGTATAACTAAGGTTTGATGAATTAATTAATTTACCTGAATGAATGAATGAATGAATGAATGAATGAATTCATTTAGTGGTACTAGGGATTGAACCCAGGGGCATTCTACTTCTGAGCTATACCTCCAACCTTATTCTTTTTTTTGGCACTGGAGATTGAACACAAGGACATTCTACCTCTGAGCTACAGCTCCAGTCGTATTTTTTATTCTTTATTTTGAAACAGGGTCTCACTCAGTTGTGGAGGGCCTAAATAGCTGAGGCTAGCCTCGAACCCGGATCCTCAGGTCTCAGTCTCCCAAGTACTGGGATTACAAGTGTGCCCCACTATGCCCGGCTTTCAACCCTATTCTTATTTATTTTGTATTTTGACGAAGGTTCTCACTAAGTTGTGGAGGGCTTTGCTAAGTTGCTGAGGCTGCCCTTGAACCTGTACTCCTCCTGTCCCAGCCTCCCAAGTACTGGGATTACAAGTATGTACCACCATACACAGCTTTATGACTAAAGTGTTTTACCTGAAAACTATCCAAGATCAAGCAAGAAAGTGAAGTGTGTGTATGTGTGTGTGTGTGTGCATGTGCATGCAAGCGCAAAAGTAGTTGAAAGCTAGAATTTGGCCAAAAACTATATTAAGGATATAGAGAATGAATGCCACAGGAAACAATAAAAATGGAGGAGAACCATGAAAAATGTAGTTTGATAGGAGAGCTACGAAAGAAACGTATCCAGAAGGATGTGAAAATCAAAGTATGCCTAATGATGTCAAATCTGCAGAAGTTGAAAACCAAGGAGACTTGTTCTGGCAAAGAGGAGGTGAACCTGGGAAAATGATGTTAGTAGAATCAGAGCGAGAAAACTATAGGTATCGAGGGACAAATTACAGATAAAGCAAATGATCACATTGAGAAATCTAGGGAGAAGCAGGTTTCAGGATGGGAGCAGGGAGCATAGGAAGGAGTTAGGATGAGACGAAAGGAGAAAGTCTGTGAAAATGGAGTCACGTGTTAGCTGACAAATTTTACAGTCTTCAAATTATGCACAGAAATAATAATAAAATGGCATTTGAATCCAGATTAAATCCATTTCACCAGACCCCATGCCACGCTTCTACTATCACCATGGAAGTGGGTTGTTTGCAATATTATTTAAGGAGTTATGCCATTTGAAGTTCAGAAATTACTTTTACATGTGAGCTTTATTCTCTTTGGCTTTACAACCTGGGCCTTTCCTTTCTTTCTTTTCTCTGTCATCAGCAATACGTAGATTCACTGTGGCACAATGTTTTGATCCAGGTGTATTTGTTGTTAATGGAAGCATCAATGAAAATACGACTTTCAATGTGATGTAACAATTTACAAAACCGTGAGTAGAGATTAGCTTGAAGGTGGATGAATGTAGAAATAGCAGATCTTTGAAATATGTGAATTTAAGTGCCTAGGTGCCAACAGCAAAGGCTACAACAGAGGTGAGGATTAAGAATGAGCATTAAAAAATAATGATTCAAAATGAAATGCATGTGTGTTAGCAAAGAAAGGACTGTGGAGGAGTTCCTAAAGAGAAAAAGCTTGAGGGAAAGAAAGGTTTAAGGTAATATTCAAGTACATATCTAAACTCACAGCAATTAAATTTTAAAAGGACATTCATATCCTTTGCCCACACATGTCATGAGAGCAGGTGCCATTACATTAAATTATTATCTCTCTGGGGAAGAGGTACAAGCAAATTTACGAAGGCATTTAAAATTGCACTGGAATTGCAATTTTTAAAAATTCCACTGGGAGCAACAATTTATGGGCAACTTTTGCAACTGGACAATATGTTTCCAAGTCTAATTTCATAGGGCAGGATAAGCTTCTTATTTTTTATGCTCTGTATTGCATGCATTTAATTACCATCTTCAGAACTTTAGAGAGGGCTAAGAATTGGGGAAAGTAGCAGATGTCCTGAATAAAAAATACATCTTTTAAATAGTTGCATCATTTTAATTATCAGATCCCAAATGAAATATTAAAAACAACTAAGGTTAACAAAAAAACACAATAGGCCTTCATTCATAAAATCTATATTAAGCAGGGATCTTATTGTATTGATCCATTAATTACCTAGTAAGTGTCTGCTGTCAGCTCGTTGTATTTCAGCTTTGGTTTAGAGCAGCCAGGACCTAGTTGGAGTCTACTCTCTGTGTATGCTCCACTTGGCTCCAACTCGCTCCATTTGGCATGTATATTTTTATCTGAAAATTGGGAATAAAAATACCTGCTCCGCTTACTTCACAGAAGTTTCATAAGGAAGGAATGGATGATTAGGTACTGAGAGCTGTCCAAAAAATCATAACTTTTTCCAGGCCACAGGCCAATTTTATGTGACATTAGAGGAATGACACCTAAAATATTTAAGTGGAACATAAAAATCTAATACATGATTAAGAATTCAAAACAGTCATACATATACGGCTCGATAATTTAAGAAAATAGGAGAAGATGATATATACTGAACTAGATGAGATGGTACAACTTTCCCAGGAAAAGTTTGCTTTGTCTGGCATCCATTACCCTAAATCCTTTTGGAAAGTTTTCAGTTTCATTTGTTCTGTCCCTAGAGTCACCTTCCTGATTCTTTGCTGTTTTAAAGTCGTTTTTAAACCACTGGGCCTGCAGTCTTCTTGAGCATTTGTGTTGAACACAGGACCTGTCACTGAACATAGAAAACATGGTTGGTTCTAAGATAGGCGTGCTCTGCTTGTCTCAAAGAATACTTGGAAGACGTACTGTTCCTTCCTATTCCTAAATTTCTGTGTTGTTTTTTTTTCTGAATTTTATGACTGTTTTCTATAAAACACTCAGGGGATTTGATGAAGCAATTCTCACAGTATTCCTTAAGATCAGCATCAGTACCATGGTACCATAGCACAATGGGGCCACTTCTTCCCATCAGATACTTCCCATCTCAACTCTAAGCCTTTATCATCTCAGTTCCTCTCTCAATCCCATCTGAACCTCTCCATATTCATGAAAGAAAGCACTTCTCCACATCATCACTGTATCTTGGAATGCTTTCAAGTTTTCCTATGGATAGATATCTCATGTTATGGTCTTCCAAATATTTCTACTCTTCCTTGATATGGTGTGGTTCATTAATATGCTATGTAAGGTATAATAATCATAGCTAAAAGCTAAACACATGTTCCACCCATGTTCCGAGTAGGGGTCTCTGACCCACCTTTTCATGTGATTTGAAGAACTGAACTCTCCTTATGCTTTTAATTTTGAATGATTAACCATATCCATGACTTTACTTGTAGCTATAAAAAGTAAAATAAAGGTATAGGGAAAGGTAGTTGAAATAAATTATTTTCTCGCAGGAATTTTGTCTTGTAATCATCAAGCAAGCTAATAAAGAAGTGATGTTGTCTTGAAGAAACTTGATTTTAAATGCAGATCAACACTCACCTTCTCCCAATCTCTTCCAGAATGTCTCTCTTCTCCACCATTGGTCTCATTCTCTTTTGAATGGGTATATGACTTTCTGTCATTGTTCTTGACTTATTCACTAGGTATTTAGCATGGGCTATAGCAGGTCTTGCAAATATTCTTTTAAATACATGTATATACTTGGTCTTACCAAACAGAGGCAAGTCATGGAAGATAGCAAGTAAATTATATATCTTTTCTTTTCCCCAGGGCCTGGGACAGGATTAAGTGTATCCCATATGTACCATAAATATGGAATGGGGACTGAAGTGGTGGATAAAATGTTGAGATGTACAACCACATGTGAGACAGTGTTCATCATAAGCACAGCTAGATAGCTTCTGGAGTGTCTATTGATAAATGTCTTGGAGTTGTCCTGAGCATTAAATGAATTAATAAATATAGTCCTTTAATCCAGTATCTGGCACATAGTATATGCTCATCAGGTATCCATTATTATTATGACTGGCTGTGATCTGCTAGAAGCCAGAGAATCTACCTTCTACCTGCACACCATTATCTGCACACCAGTGATAATGTACCCAAAGTGAGGGCCCAGAAAATACTTTTAATATGATAGAATTGAAAGGGTGCTCCAGATGCAACAAAAATTCCAAGGCTTAGTGTTAGAATAAATGTTCAATCAAATTATCCTGGAGCAAAGGGCAGAAGACATTCTGCTTTGGAGGTAATAGAATTCATTACGAATGCCCTGGTAGAAATCATAATGAAATATTGCAAGGTCTGCAGGCCAAAAGTAGCACATTACCAGAAATCAAAGAAATGATAAAGAAATATTCTGAATGCAACTCTGTAGGAGGAAAAATTTCACTTTAGGAGATGGAATATAATATATATGTATACACACACACACACACACACACACACACACACACACCCCTAAGTCCTTATTCTCATTCTAGGCATTAAAACTGTCACTTTGCGCTAGATATAATTCATTTTGATTTTTTGGAGAGTTTAGTAAAAGATAAGTTGGGTATTTTAGGATGTATGGTGTGAGGAAATGCAACGCAAATGGTGTGCCCTATAATATCCAAATAAACATGTCTTTCTTTCTGGTCTCCACCAGGAGCATCTCAGAGAGAAGAGCTGTCTATGCAAGACAGAAGCTTTCCAAAGATGCAGGCCACAGTGCAAGCCAACTTACCCCCCGCCACACACACACACACACACACACACACACACACACACACTCTTGATGAGAACTGAGCCATGTTCTACAACCTGTGCATTCCTGATTTAGGTCCTTACCTCCTAATAATTTATAACTATGGAATGATACATGAGAAGGAAAGATAGAGCATCTTGGTTGCACAGATTTACAAAGTTACCTGACCAGAAAACACCATCACGATGTGACACTAACCAGGATTCAAAAATATTTTTCTTAATGGGACATCCATCTAAAACAGCCTCCTAGGAACATTTTACTCCTGGTGACCATATTTTATTCACCTGTTTTAATTTGCTGGGACAAGATGTTATGATTCTCAATTAGCTCTTGATTTATGTACATAGGTATTATTTTCCAGTACCTTTGGAAATAAGCAAGCAGAAGAGTCAACTGATATTTTATTTTGCTTTACATCATTCTGCATATTCTTTAATGTCCCTGGCACCTATACTGACAGTGGAAGTTGGGAAGGGGTTATAAGTCTCCTTTCCATCCTCTGAAAGAGAGGTATAAACAGAAGAAATTTGCAAAGTAGAATCAATGCACAACTTTTCTGGAGGCAAGAACAGCATGAATTTAAGTGAAGAGTCATATGTTTTCTGCCTTACGTGAAAGCTAGGAAGAAATCAGGATACAAGAAGGACTCCAAATAAGAAGCCCCAGTGGTGCGATGGAGAAGGTTTAAGGGCAGTAGTTGGGTGGGGGAGGGAGACTTGATACAGGAAACATTTTCATTGACATTCTGTACATATATGAAATTATCAATGCCAATCTCAATATCATGTATGGGGAAAGAGAAGGAATGGGGTGGGACCCAGGGGGAAAGCTCACCAAGTGCCGTGTGCAAGCATGTCCCTATCACTTTGAATTTCATTATGATGTATGATTATAATGCATCAATAAAAGCGTATGTAAAAAAGAGAATAATGTGAATCTTGAGGAAGCTCAGAGCCAGATGGATCCCAAGCAGAAGTGGGCAGAGGGGCATCAGACATCTCCTCAATCCTCTGGGCCAGCTTCCAAAGCATGGCGACATAGCTGTTATTGTATATTGTGTAATGAATTTCCAATAAATGCTCCAACATGGCCAAGGTAGACAGGTATTGAAGATACACCAAGTCTGAGGATCCTTTATTTGACTCTCCCCTCCATAGCAAAAACAGAGAGGAAATGGTTAGACTAGAACAACGCACAAAGATATTGGAAGCAGACTCCCCACTTGCTGGGAATTTCAGATCTTCTAGCAAATGCACAGTACAGATAACCTGTGTTTCACTCCTGTTAAGATGTAAGACATCGCAGGGCATAGAGTACAGTGCTCGAACTTGGATGCTGGAAACATTCCACCGTCAAAGAGAAAGAAATTTCATGCGCTAATTTATCATGCCTGCAGATCTCAGAACACTCAACTGTTAGCCCAGCTTTAGAAAGAAAGACAGGATGCTGGACCTCCAGGAGGTTGGACAGGAGAGACCTTGGGGACCAATCCTTGAGTAGTCTAATAAGCCAGTCCTGCAAGAAGCTCATCTTATTCCAGCAATGTCGTCACCTTTCTTTCTAAGTTCCAGCTGATTGTGCTGCCAGGGCTAAAAGTGAATGAGGACCACAGGCACAAAAACAAAGGCTGAAAAGCCAGGAATCTGGCAGAGAAAACATGGGCAAAGGTGATGTTTTGCCTGGGAGGCTTGTAGCTGGCAGTTGGGAGAGAGAGGCAGGACGGCTGTAGCAGCAGCCTTTCCATAGCTTCAGGCTGACTTCAGAGACGCCCCTGTCACCCTCCACTATGACCCTGTCTCCGGGGCTGTCTCTGTGTGCTTGCTAAAGCCCTCTTTACTTTTGCCTATCCAAGTGTGTTGAATTATGAACTTGCACATGAGAAATCTTCACAGGGTTCCTTAAGGCAGAGAAAAGTCCAGCTGGAGATGCAGGCAGAGATAGAGGGAGAGAGAGAGAGAGAGAGAGAGAGAGAGAGAGAGAGAGAGAGAGAGAGAGAGAGAGAGAGAGAGATTATTACACAACAGACAGGATGGACCAGGAGAAGCCACGAGCTGGATATGTGGTTGTGTGGTTGGTTGTTTATTTCTCCCTTTGTGCATGAGATCCGTGTGAAGGGGAGGGAAAGGTCTGGAAAAAGAGAGTGAGCTGGCCAGTGTCAGGAAAGGAGGAGAAACTTTGAAACACAAACATCTGCATTTAATTTTAGCACAGAGATGCTGGTGATTTTCCGCAGCTCCTCAGGTGGACTCAAGAGCTATCTTATTTGCATAACATGTAAGGATGATGTCAAGTCTTAGGAGATTTCTACTCATACTATATTAAAACGTCTAGAAAATCAGGTCCATGCTTGTGAACCCAGTACTTGGGAGCCTGAAACAAGAGGATCTTGAGTTCAAGGCCAGCTTGCAATACCTTAGACTCTGTCTTAAAATAAAATAGGACTGTGGGTGTAGCTCAGTGGTAGAACATTCCTGGGTTCAATCCCTAGTGCACATACATGCAAAAAAAATTTTTTAAGTATAGAAAATCAATACAGAGAATTTCAATTTATGTTGTTTTCTTCATATTCGTCATTTCTTTGCTCTCTCTTTTATTTTTGACTCCTATTCTAAATCTCCACCTACCCAGCCATGTGCAGGGGTTGAATCCCTAACAGAACCCTCAAGGGAGCCTTAGTTTTCCAGCCCCTGAATAGGAAGACTCCCTCTATGTTTTCTGGTCCAGCCCCTCTGGGGTATTTTTGTTTCATTATTATTTTTTAATTTCTTCAGTGCACCGTTCACTTCTCATTTAAGCTACACTTTTTCTTTTCTGCTACTTTTCCTCATTAACTTCTATCTGCCTAGTATGTCTCAAATGTCACCTCTTCAGGAAACCAGCTTTTGACTCCCCTGAAGGGTGCAAAACCTTCCATAATATGATATCTCGCTGTCCTGTGCCACTTCAAAGCATTTAGCACAACTGTCATTAACTAGTTACCTAGTTAGTGTCTTGTATGATATCTGTTTTTCCCTATAATAGTATTTGCCTATTTGTAAACAAACAAAAATATAGTTTCTTGTTTCCTCCCAATATTTCTGAGTATCTTTCTGATGAAGGAAAAGCTATATGCCTGCCTTTCTTGGTGGTGGGCCTCACTTGGTAATCTGACTTTCTCCCCCCCAAACAGAAGTGACTCTAACAGCTTTCATATTATTGCCTCTAAACATTCTTCTACTCACTTCAGTCCTCTTTGTCCTTAACCTGGTCACAGCACCCCTCGGGCTCAGAGGGCTCCTGGTCATTTAGAGCAATTGACCAAGCTGTGCCAGGGACGAGACTCTTGCAGTACAAGAGGACAGGATTCAGCACATTCTGCCATCACAGCACAGCATGGTAATCGATTATAGACATTTTACATTATTTAACAGATAGATCGATTCTAGTCATAACCAGCAAGAACAGTGACATTTTAGAATCAAATGTGGCAAGATGGGAACTATGCTTTTAAATCACTAGTAGTTTAACAGAGATCCACTTCTTTTTTGTTTTGTTTTTAATACACTTTTGTTGGTGCTTTGTAATCATGCAACACAACCCTTGGTGTGTTCTGGGGATCACAACCCCCTCTCTCTCCCTCCCTGGACATGTTACTGAGATCGATATTGATAACTTCATGTATGTACCTAGCATTTTTTTTTAATTGAGAAAATCTTCTCACTTGCTACCAAACAATTCTTAAGGTTCTTTGTTTGTTTGTTTTGTTTTGTTTGATTTCCAATATATCTGTTTGCCTGGGCCTTATATTTTTCTATTTTATCACTATTTTTTATAGATCTGCTTCTCATTCAAAATCTCCTGAAGTTCAATGTATGCCCTCTTTCCATGACAAGCTTAAGAACAATGCACCTCTACATTCAAAGCATTCATTTAACACCCGAGAAAAAGGCATGCTGTTCATAGTATTCCTTAGTCTCATCTGTACATCCTGTCTCTTGAAAGATGTTATTGACATTGGGAGCAGCAGGTATCTTGACATTTCTTTGATTGACCGCAATGTTCAACACACCACAGTCATTAATGTCTATTAGTTGATGTGTTGTTTAAAACCAAGGAGTGCTGCTGCCTCTATAAAGTAAGAAATAGCCCGCACATTTAAGACAATACCTCACAGTGTATCAAATAGACGATTTGCAAAATCACTTGAACTTGCTATTTTTAACAACAGCTATAAAAATCTTTGGGTAGAAACACTGATTCATTACAGCCTATGACTGACTAGTTAGGGTTTTAAACATAAAACAAAGCTAGATATGTGTGCACCAGGTCTGACAGCTGCGGTACCCTTCTCTACCCACCCACCCCCACTTTGAAATGTGACCAGCCTATTTGGCACTTTAAGTCCAACTTGAAAACATGCAGAGAAGCTGCTCTTTAGATCTTTGAGGAAACGTTCACCACCACTCCAGCCCTGAACATTAAAAGCTTGCCTACCCTCCCTGGGTGGCTTCTGCTGAGTGATTCAAAGCAAAGTTGTCCTTTCCCTTCATCCACCCCCCTGCCCTTTGCTGCCCCTGCAATGTGGATCTGAATATGTGGGGCTGCTATCCACAGGGATCTCGAACCAAACTCCTGTAAATTTCTAATGTAGCCCAAGCCATTCTGCCCCTCCCATGTCCAATCTCCAGCTCAATGTATTGATTCTACCCACTCCATGTTCTTGAACCCATCTAGCCTCTTTCCCTCCTGCTGCACTGCCTTCCTCCAAGACCATGTCACTGCTTCTCTGTGCCTACCCCCTAACTACCCACCCCCTAACTGGTCCCCCTTACCTCCACTTTGACCCTCTAGAGCCTCCTTTGCATAGGTGCTGGAGTGACCAGATCAAAAGCCAGTGTGACTAGGTTTGGGCTCTCCTCAGAGGCCCTCATGCACGCCCCAGGTCAACGCTGTGAAGAGTGTCAGCTTTTAATGCTATAACTCAAACCTCTCCAATACCAGCTGCTGAAAACCCTGTCCACGGCTCTTAATTTTCTAGCTGTAATCCACTTAGAGATTCCCAAGTAATTTCGCTATTGCACAACTCATGCTGTTTGTGTGCTGTTCCCTTGAGCTGAAATCCTGTGGATGTAGAACCACATTGCTTGTCCTGATGGTTAATTCTGTGTGTTAACCAGTTTGCCTAAGGGATGCCCAGACAGCAGGCAAACTATGATTTCTGATGCATCTGAGAGAGTGTTTCTGGAAGAGAGTAGCATTTGAATTGAGCTGAGTAAAGATCTGCCACCACCCATCTGCATGAGTGTCATCCAATGCATCAAGAGCCTAAGTAGAAGGAAAGGCAGAGAAAAGGTCAATTTCTCTCTCTCTGCTCAACCCAACACATCCTCTTCTCCTGAGCTTGGATATTGCTACTCTGGTTCTCAAACCTTTGGATGCCTTTGGACTTGGGCTGAACTACACAACCAGCTTTCCTGGTTCTCCAGCTGGGGTAGAGTAGATTGTGGGGCTCCTCAACACTCATAACTGTATAAGCCAATTCCTATAATACATCTACCAAATCCTACAATAAATCTCCTGACATGTGTGTATGTCTGATATAAATACGTATGTCCTTTTGGTTCTGTGTTTCTGGGGAATTTTGACAAGTATACTTGTCTATCTGGAAATATATTACTTTCTTTCTTGAAATAAGTAACCTCTTTCAGGTAGCTTTTGTTGGACTGTCAAATAAGTCTGACTGTCTTCTTCTTTGAGCCATCTCTGTACATTAGATATTTTTGATAGTCATCTTATTGAATTATAGTATATCTTATACATAGAAGATTCTCAATAGGTATTAATTAGGAAGGTTTTTTGGTTGTTGTAACTTACATTTAGTCCACTAACACCCAAACATTTTACAGATGTGTTGGAGAGCTGGTGGTCAGAATTATGGATACATATAAATCAAGATAGAGTCAGAGCACCATTCTACATTCTTTCTCCCATTCATCTACAATTTTAGCCAGTAGATAACTCATTTAAGAAAAAGTTGCCAAGTTTGGTGAAGCATGCTTGTAATCCCAGTACTTGGGAGACTGAGACAGGAGGGTCCCAATTCATCAAGACCTTCAGCAACTTAGTGAGACTCTGTTTCAAAATAAAAAGTGAAAAAGTTGGGGGGTGTAGCTCAGAGCTAGGATGCCCCTGGGTTCAATCCCCAGCACCACAAAAGAAGAAAAGAAAAGAAAAAAAAAGTTTCTGTTCTGAGTTTGTTCACACTCACACTGAAAATTCAGGTGTTGAAAATGGAAGCTTCCACAGAACCTGAGAGCTAATAGAAGCTGCATCTGAAAGGTCCCCTGCCTTGCGAGAGGTGTTGCACATTGAATCCAAATGACTAATTCCCTCAGTGCACTGGCTTCAGTCCCCTGCTACTTAGCAGGACCTGTTTCCCACCTATGTTAGGTCTAGTTTCCTGGGAACAAACCAGAATTCACACCCAACTAGAACAAGCTGGGCTGAAAAGAAGCGAATGAGGACAGAGTTGAGGCCTGGGTCTCAGAGAGTCCTAGGAAGCTTCCTCTGAACCCACAGAGGCCTCTGGAGTTTGACTTAGCCCTAGACTAGCTCTGTTGGAGGCAGTAGGGGGTTAAGCTTTCAGAACCTACCTGAGCAGTCTGCCACTCGCTGGATAGGTGAACTCCAAAGTACTTCTTTCGGATCCTGCAGGAAATGCAGCTCTGGGATACCAAGGGAGGTCCAAGCTAACTTTAAGAAGCATAAACACATGGAAGCAATAATTATTTTTCATATCTTTAATTAGTTATTTTCCTTATAGAATTGAATACGAGCTAAGAATGAATCCTTATTTTAAAATATTATATATTAGAATATCAAATCTCAGAAGTAAAGAAGTGGTTATTTATGTCCCAGTAAGGTTTTTCCTAATCTCTAGCTATCGGTTACTACAAAACTTGAATGGCATATGGATTTATTTTGACTAATGACTTGAAGAAAGTAGGGCTATTAGGTACAAGAGCAGAATAGTTGAGTGAGAATCTAAACATATCGTACCATCTACACATCATGGTCCAACAAAAAAAGGATCAGTTATACAAAACATACAATCTTCCCAGAAGTAGTTCTAACGGGGTGACTAAAAATGCATGCCCTGGATGTTCCTGTCTGTTCCATGATTTTGTACTCACTGTAAGACGTCGAGCAAGCTAATTAACCTCACTGCATCCCAACCTCCTCATCTGAAGAGTGAGGATTATGGTACCTATCTCAGAAGGTTAATTGATGTTAAGGATTAAACGAGATAGTACATATATGGCATTTGGCATACTCAACAATTAGAGTCATCTCTCTCGAACACAGCAGCAGAACCAATGAAAGATTTTGTTCATAGGATTTAGACTGGAGCTGGTTGTATAATATGGCGATGTCCTACGCAAGACACAAGCCACAAGTCATTAGCTATAATGTCAGACACTGTGATAGAAATTTTATATATACTCTATGTTCTAATCCTTCATCTAGTCTGAAAATTAGGTACTGTTATCTACATGTTTATACAAACGGAAAGCTTGGAAATTTAGGTCACACAAGAGATGGATCAGCTAGAATTTCATTTCAAATTTGGACACTTTAAGACAGAAATTGAAAGATGTGCGCTTATTCAATGGGTGAAAAAAAGTAGAACAGCAAGAAAACGTGAAACTAGGGCATATTCAATAACCTGGGCAAAGTTCCTATAAGCGAAAAAGCCACACCAAAATCCCAGGGTGACTGCCACGAGAAAGACCCCATTTTGTTCCAGAGGTCACAGGTACAAACAATGAGTGGAATTTGGGTTAGAGTAGGACAGAGGGTTCCATGATGAATTAATGCCCCTTTAAACCTGAGAGTCCAATAACCCTGTCTTCTCTGCACTACTCAAAAAGCAAATATTGTCAAGTAGTAGCTTAAAAGTTGAAGGAGATACGAAACCAATTTATTGATTCCTGCTGAAATTCTCAAGACAGAGAGTGACTATGTTAAAAACAAGGCTCAACGAAGCAAACCCTGGAAGTATCATGTCTGGGCATCTGGTTCAAATTAATTTCAGTAGCAGGAGAGTAGCATCAATTACACACTAACACGGATTTAACGTTATTAGCGTGAAACACAGAGAGATCGGTCATTATTTACTTCAGTGGACTTAGGTAACCTCCGCCCCAGAGGATCCCAGTTCCAGCCATGCAGGGCAGCCTCACTCAGAAAACCTTGCTCAGCAAGGAGGGACGTGGAAGGCTTATGCATTTGGTATGTGTGAAATGAGCAAGTCATTGAAAGCTATCACATGTTAATCAAAGATCTTTGAGCCAGAGTAAGAACCACTTTGGCTCATCAGGATTGAGCATGTGAGATCCCAGGCTGGAGGATTTGACTGCCCTGCCAACTGTTAGTGCAGCAGTAAATTATTTTCTAATTCTCAGTTGCCCTGTCTGTATGATGAACTGTTAGGGAGGTGGCGTGACATAATACAAATTGTGCTCAGCACAGTGTTTGCCAATGCCGGTAACTATTAACTAGCATGCCAGGAGTGAGGGCACAAGTCTGTAATCCCAGTACTTGGGAGGCTGAGACAGGAGGATCATAGGTTCAAAGCCAGGTTTAGCAACTTAGCGAGGCTCTGTGCAACTCAGTAAGATACTGTTTGCCAATAAAAATTTAAAAATAGGGATGGGCAACCAGGTGTGGTGGTGCATGCTTGTAATCCCAGGACTTGGGAGGCTGAGACAGGAGGAGCACCGGTGCACAGCCAGCCTGAGCTACTTAGTAAGGCCCTCTGCAACTTAGTGAGACAGTGTTTCAAAAAAAATAAAATAAAAAAAGAAATAGGGCTCGGGGTGTAGCTCAGAGGTAAAATGCTCCTGGGTTCAATTCCAAGTACCGCCAAAAATAAATAAATAAAATAAAATAAAAAATAGGGATGGGAATGTAGCTTGGGGGTAGGACAAATCCTGGGTTCATTCCCCAGCAATACACACACCCACCCCCCCCACACACACACACAAATAACT
Source organism: Graphiurus murinus (assembly GCA_004027655.1). NCBI lineage: Eukaryota > Metazoa > Chordata > Mammalia > Rodentia > Gliridae > Graphiurus > Graphiurus murinus. Next base: position 25,927 of record PVLC010007071.1, on the reverse strand, counting down.
ACAAATAACTATCATATTATTAAAACATCTATCATGCCAGGTGAGGTGCTGTATACCCATAATCCCAGTACTTGGGGTTTAAGTAGGAGAACCACAGGTTCTAAGCCAATCTCAGCAATTTAACAAGACCCTGTTTCAAAATAAAAATAAATAAATAGGTCTGGGGGTATACCTTGGAGGTAGAATGCCTCTGTGTTCAATCCCTAGTAGTACTAAAGTGTGCGTGCACACGCATATCTTTCACGGTGATTTCCTCCTTTTCCATTTCTGTTTTATTTTACTCGCTACTTTCCGTGTGATCAGCCTGATAGCTAACAAAAGAGCACAAATTCCATCAGAGTATCTATCTTTTAGAGTCTGGCCTTTTATTTTGGCATTGTCTGGAACACCCGGCAGTATGCAGAGGTTTGCAGTAAGTCCTTGGTGAATTAAAGAGGCTATAGCATGACTAGTATTGGCATTTATTGTGTGTTTCTTTGTGCGGGGCCATGCGCGTAGGGTTTTTACATGCTTGAACTCATTTAATCTCCACTAACAGTCCTGAGATGTAAGTACTCTATGAATGAAATACATTTTTGATGAATTACGAGAATACCACTGTCGTTGCCATAGCAACGGAGGTCTGGCACTATAAATCTGATGTTGAAGCCATGATCATTGCTGCCTCCTCTTTTCTGTCTGTGTTAACACGCTGCCGAAGGTATCAGTCTGAGATGTGCATGTAGGAGACATAAATGCCTTCGATAATATTAATTAATGTTTATTGGCTCCAGCAACTGAAAGCGGGTGTTCCAGAATGTAGGCCATCTAAATACTGTTTGGCCCTGTTTCATAAATGGAGGCACACAGATCCAGGAAGTTCTTGGTAACATTTTGCAGACATGTAAAAGGTTGAGGCGTATTGGGGGACTTTAGCTTTAGTTTGTTAGATGACTTCAAACATTAGTTTTTGAATAAAACGGGCATGCTCTATCATAGAGAGTCCAGCATTTGCAAGATAGCTCAATCTTCATTTTGAGCTCACAGCACACACTTCGGATGGATGCCCTGGGCTTTGGCTTCTGCTCTTCTGTAGCCCAGAGTGGGTCGCAGCCATTTGTGGCACACAAAAGCCTCCCTTTAAAAAGAAATTGCAGCCGGGCGTGGTGGCGCACGCTTGTAATCCCAGCATTCGGGAGGCTGAGACCGGAGGATCCGGGTTCGCGGCCAGCCTCAGCTACATAGTGAGGCACTCCGCGACTTAGTGAGACTCGGTTTCAAAATGAAGAATAAAAAAAAAAAAAAAAAAAAAGGG